>PVKV010008541.1:0-87141 GCA_004027835.1 Alouatta palliata | reverse complement strand
CCCCGTCTCTACTAAAATTACAAAAATTAGCTGGGCGTGGTGGTGCCCGCCTGTAGTCCCAGCTACTCGGGAGGCTGAGGCAGGAGAATTGCTTGAACCCAGGAGGCGGAGGTTGCGGTGAGCCGAGATCGTGCCATTGCACTCCAGCCTGGGTAACAAGAGCGAAACTCCGTCTCAAAAAAAAAAAAAAAAAAAAAAAGGTTGCAGGCTTTTGGAAAACAATCTGGCATTTCTTCAGAAAGTTAAACAATAAGTTACCTTATGATCTAGCATTTCCACTCCTAGGCTTCTAGGTACGAAAAATGTTTATTGCAGCATTATTCCTAATGGCCTAAAAGTGGAAGCAACCCAAATATCCATCCACTGATGAATGGATAAATAAAATATAACCGTGCAACTGAATGTATTTGGCTATAAAAAGGAATGAGTTACTGATATATACAATGGATATGGATGAAACTTGAAAACATTATGCCACACGAAAGAAGCCAGTTACAAAAGCCTACACATTGTAGGATTCCACTTACATGAAAGGTTCAGAGTACACAAAGGTTCAGAGTCTCTCCATAGAGACTGAAAGTGATTGTCTAGGGCTGGGAGACTAGGGGGAAGTGGGGAGTGACTGGTAAAGGGTACAAGGTCTCTTTTAGGGATGATGAAATTGTTCAAAAGCTACAATGATGGTTGTGGAACTCTGAATATACTAAAAGTTGTTGAATTGTACACTGTAAGTGGATGGACTGTATGGTATGTGAATTACATTTTAATAAAGCTGTTGTTTAAAAAGAGAAGATAGAGTTTGTTGTCTTTAAAAATTATAGACACTATATATTTCCAAATCATTTATGTTTCTTTTGTTATGAAAGACTGCCAAAGATACTTGGCAAACAAGCGAAGAACTATGGTCAAGTACGATTCTTAATGTTCCTGCATGCAGTGATTGATCTTGTTATTCTACAAACATTTCTTAGGTCCTTACATAGAGAGAGAGGAGATGAGTGCTTAGTTAGTGGCACTAAATTTTATAAATTTATCTCCAGATGTGGGGATAGTGGTGGAGGTAGAAGGATTAAACCAGAAAAGGTGACACCCAAATTAGGCCTTGATGGTTTTATAGGAACCTAGCCAAGCAGAAGGTTACAGCATACTTCTGAGAACTGCCTTTCCTTCCCCACTCCCTTCTCCAGGGACTTGCCCTTGACAGGCATATTGTTATTATTTGATACTCTCTGCTGGCCACAATTGACTATAAATAAACCCCTGACCCAAACTGCTCCAGATGTTCTCTTCTAAGAGTTAGGAATTTGGACTTAATCAGTGTAGGTGGGTGTAACTTGAACTAGGGGATGTAAATTCAAGAATTATGGGTCTGCCATCATTTGCAGAGACCTCAAAAGCCAGGCTTGGAAAGATGGATGAAAGAAACTGGTACCCAGAGAGATGAAGAGGTAAAAAATGAAAAGCAAGTACATAATACTGGGTTACTTATGGCTTTCTCATTTTGGCTTCTAGGTCTAGTTGCTTCTAAATTTTGTAAGCTATTCCATTATCCTTCTAATAAAATTATTCTTTTGCTGAAGTGGAAAAAACATAACATAAAAATAAGAGATAGAAGGAGTGAAAGGAAAACAGGAATATAGTGGAGTCAGGGGAGTTGGGGCATGGACAAGAGCACAGAAGTGTGAGACTTGGTCAGCGATCTATTTGTTTGAGTACAATGTTGTGCTTTTGGATATTATATTAATTTGCTACAGTATTGAAGTCCTATATGTAATCACTCATTATTAAACAATATATTTTTATTAGAAAAATCTGATAAAATCACTTGTTTCCTAGTAAATTGTTTATCATACTGCAAATTTCCAAACATCAATGAGTACAAGAAATCAATGGGTAGAACTACCTAGTTTCATTGTTAATTCTTTATTTTTTTTTTTATTTTTGAGATGGAATCTTGCTCTGTCACCCAGGCTGGAGTGCAGTGGTGCAGTCTTTGCTCACTACAACCTCTGCCTCCCAGGTTCAAGCAATTCTGCCTCAGCCTCCCGACTAGCTGGGATTACAGGTGTGGGCACTTACGCCCAGCTACTTTTTGTATTTTTAGTAGAGACAGGGTTTCACCATGTTGGCAAGGCTGGTCTCGAACTCCTGACCTTGTGATCTGCCCACCTTGGCCTCCCAAAGTGCTAGGATTACAGGTGTGAGCCATCGCACCCAGCTGGTAATTCTTAATTCTAATTCTTCTCTGAAACTTTGAGCTGTTTTATGGAATAAGAATGGATACGTTCAGTTTTTTTCTGAAATATTTATAGCATAGTCTATATACTTATAATTAGAAAGAAGAAGATAATCAATAGAATAATTTAATCCTCTGGGTTAAAAATGCAAATGAAAAACTTTTTGAAGTTTTTATTTTTTTAGAGATAGGACCTCACTCTGTTACCCAGGCTGGAGTGCAGTGGAGCCATCATAGTTCACTATAATCTTGAACTCCTGAGCCAAAGTGTTCCTCCTGCCTCAGCCTCCCAAGTAGATAGGACTACAGGTGTGTGCCAACACACCTGGCTATTTATTTTCTTTTTTTATAGACATGAGGTCTTGGTATGTTGCAGGCAAGTCTCTAACTCCTGGCCCCAAGTAATTCTCCTGCCTCAGTCTCCCAAATTGCTGAGATTACAGCATAAGTCTTTACATCTAGCCTAAAAAACATTTAAACTTGAGATTTGGAATTTTTTTCCCCAATGTCTAGAACAAAAAACAAATTTACTTAATATTCAACTCATATATATGTAAAAAAATTAAAAGGATGCAGAAGTGAGAACTGATAAAGAAACAGTCTGATTAAAGCATTGAAATAGAACAAAGATAAATTTTTTACATGGAAATATAGGAAAGTCATATTTTCAGACCCTCAATTAGGTAATTTGAATGAAAATAATATAAATATCACTAATAACTTTCTTAGAATTTGTTCGTCATTTTCTGAAGACTTTTTAACCAAGACAGTTTGTTTTGTTCATCTGATACTTTGTCTAACACCTCTTTGCCTGGATTCATCCATAAGCATTTCACTATCCAACAAACTCTTCCTACTGCTGTTTAGAATTTAGTAAAATATATGATTTTTTCCATATTACATTGGGATGTAGATCCTCAAAACCTTTGCTATAAGGTAGCTTAAGTCAGCATGTACAATGTCATTATAGCTAGTGTCATTTCCAAAGTTAGCAAATTGCAGCAAAAAAAAAAAAAAAAGATGTCATTTAAATTCTTAAGCCAAGTCATCTATGCTTTATATATGTAATTTAGGCATGATTTTGAGTAATGAAATGTGTTAGAAGAAGGATTAAATGTGTCAACCAAGTTATGTTTCCAAATAGGAATATTTCATACATTTGAGCCAGGCTGACGGATGCTGATACTTTAGTTCTTAATTTCTTTTGCTTCAAATAGCCGATTTTTATCATTATAGCTCTAACTGAAAAAATGGTAATATCAGTTTATTCTTCTATAAGTAACTGTATTTTAAAAGTACGTATTCAGTGTATCAGCTTGATTCTTTATATCTGACATGTATAGATATCCTTGGGAGCATGGTCATGGAGCCCTTTACTTAAAAATATATCAAACTCAATGTCATTTACATAAACATTGTAAATTTCAAGTATCAGTGGAAAACACAATAAAAAGTAAAATCGCATGTCACATAAACCAATCCCCTTTAATTCTTTCCATACAATATACCCTTTACCTTCTCTTTCCTCACTATACTCTGTCTCTTTAGTTGGGATCTATGTGTTCTACATCATTTGGTCTCCAGAGTTCGGCATAGTGCCTAGATAGGTACTCCTGAGTGTTTATCCACTTCATTCCATTAATAACAACTTATTAAATCCCATCTATTGTTAGATCCTGCTCAAGGTAATGGATTATACCAGTGTACCAAAAAAATTACAGATTCCTACCTCCATGAGGCTTATATTCTAGAATGGTGAAAACTATAACAAAACAGTAAAAATAGATGATATAGTATGCTAGATGTTAGTTAATGCTGTGGGGAAAAAATAGATCTCTGAAAGAGAATAGTAAATGATAGGGTAGAGGGAGTTGCAAATTTTAAAAGGGGGAGTTACGTTCATTCTCCCTGAGATTATATTGAGTAAAGACCTAAAGAAAGTTTGCCAGCCATGTGGATATATGGGGAACATGCATTCCAGACAGAGGGCATATGCAAAGACCCTGAAGCAAAAGGGTGTCTAATGTGTTCAACAAAAGCCATGATGCCAGTGTGGCTGCAATGCAGTGAGCGAAGTGGGCATGAATGGGAAATGAAGTTAGGAAGTTAACAGGGAGCCAGATCCTGTGTGTAACATCTAGGCCATTCTAAACACTTTTGCTTTTAAAATAACTAAGGTGAACAGTGCCACAATAAACACATGGGTGTATGTGTCTTTATAATAGAATGATTTATAATCCTTTGGGTGTATACCCAGTAATAGGATTGCTGGGTCAAATGGTATTTCAAAATTGGGTGTTGAACAATGAGAACACATGGACACAGGGAGGGGAACATCACACACTGGGACCTGTCAGGGTGTGGGGGGCTAGAGGTAGGATAGCAGGGATGGGGAGATTGGGGAAGGACAGTATTAGGAGAAATACCTAATGTAGATGATGGGGTGATGGATGCAGCAAACCAACATGGCACGTGTATACCTATGTAACACACCTGCACGTTCTGCACATGTACCCCAGAATTTAAAGTATAATAAATAAAAAATTTAAAAAAACTAAGTTGATAAAACATTGAAGGATTAAGGAAAAGTCATGATATAGTCTGATTTGTGTATTTTACGTGATCACTCTGGTTTCTGCACTGAGACACAGAAGAAAAAGCACTGAAGGAGAGAGACCAGGACTATGTAAAGGGAGCAGAGACACCTGTAACACCAGAAACCAAAACACAAATATGACATAGATTTGAGGGATACAGGAGAGCTGCCTGCAAAAACCCGGCAGAGTGCAAACCATACTGAGCAATCAGTGTGTCACAGAGAAAGGGGTCACACACACAGTGGTGCTTTTTTGTTTGACCTCCCACAGATATGTGGTTGTTAAAGGGAGTAATCACTTTCTTAGATAATAGTGGATATTCCTTTTTGTCTCTCCTGCAGTGTAGCCTTTTAAAGGCTAATTGCAGTGAAAAATCTGGTCACATCAATAAACATTTTGTACTCTGTTACACTGAAGTCCATTGGTCTATCTTGATCATTCATTGGATTTTTTACTCATGAATGACTTTATAGTATCATGTTTTGGTCATTGGAAAATATCAGCTCACTGTGTTCTCCAAATATTTCAAATGTTGAAGTATTTATTATACAATATTTTTTAAAAATCACTTTTATATATATCACCCTTAATTTCTTCAAGGTTAAAAAAAAAAGCCTGTTAAGTATTAGAAAGCCCTCTGTGGCAGACACAAGTTGTCCACAATTCTAATTTTCATTTGAAAGCAAGAAATTTATCACTGGCAATAAATCATATCAGTTGATTTTTTCGAAACGAAAGACTCACTTTCTTCATTTGTGAGAAAATGTCTGCCAAATACCCAGTTATGAATAACAATAATTTGTCTGTCGGTTGTTCTTTCAAATAAAAATAGTGTTCCATGAAACAGCACACATGCTTTTTCTACAGGCAACTCTTGAATTTTAGTATGCAGAAGAAATACTTTGTGTCTCACACAATATTAAAAAGATATATACCCAAGGGTTGAGACTTAATAGTTTTACTGCTTCTTATAGAATATTTTTAAGTGAAACTGGCTTTTAATATTTAAGTGAATGTGCTTTTTGGAGACTTCAACTACAGTTTGATGCCAGTGCCTTAATTGTGTTAAGACACACAAAAAATTTACCCCCTAGAGCTTTTGTGCCTTTGAAGCTAATGTCAACATAGTAAAGCAAGAAAACAACATGTAAATATTGGTATGAAAATAGTTGTGATCTCAAGATCCCCTGCAAAAGTCATGGGAACTCTCAAGGGGACTGTGGATTCAATTTTGAGAATCACAGGTCCAAGAGACTGGGAGAGTTAATGGACAGGGAAAATAGAACATGATCATTCAGGTCCTTGATCATGAACAGAAAATGAAAACTGGCAGGATGGCTGTGTGTTTTTCTCTAGATTTGTTCAACCATATGGATATTGTCTAGGATTAGACAAAGGATTGAACTAAACCAATTAAACGAGGATTATATTTTGATTCAGCAAATCTACAGAAAAGAGGTCAAGAGGGTTTAGTGTACATGCCAAAGACTGGTAAGGATTGACTCTAAAATTTAAACTGGATAAGGAGGAAGTAAAGACTTGATGGAGTAAGTGAATATAAAAGGATGGTAGAATGAATGAACTGTATGTCAAAGGATTGCTTTATTTGGTTCCATCTAATTCAGAGCCAGAAATCTGAGAGGTGACAGTTGGAAAGTGAAATATTTGAAAATGAAATTAAAGAGGTTTGCAATCATAGAGAAGATATAAGGTATAATTGTAAGGAATATCGCCGAGTTTAAAATGAGGAAACTGAAATCAGCTGAGAAAAATCAAATGCCAATTTATTAAGCTTCTGGGCGAGGTTCTGTGGTCCGGGAAAGGGGGCCAGAGAAGTCGCGCGCAACTTCCCAGGGCAAGGAGTTTTATAGGGATCAGAGGCCATTGGGTGGACACCGGGAGACAAAGCATAGGGCAATTGATTGGGTATTGGGAAACAGAGCTTGGTTGGGGCGAGCTGCTATTGGTAGGTAGGTGGGATTTTCGGTGCGCGGGCATTAGAGGCGATTGATTGGATATTGGGAAACAAAGCATGAGGCAATCAATTGGATATTGGAAGCAGGGTTTTTCAAATTTCGGCGGGGTTTTTTCGGCGGGCTAGGTGCCAAGTGCAGATTTGGGTGGGGAGTGCAGAAGTGAGCGTTAGTGAAGCTACATGACGGAGCTCAGGTAACCGCGGAAGGCTCAGGTAAGTGCGGAAGGGTGACGTGGTTTCCAGGCTTAGGGAGGGATGGGGGTGTCCGAGCTCCCAGCGAGGCAACCGGACTTACAATAATCAGAGGATTGAGGAGCTGTGGTAGGGTCAAGAGTAGAATTGTTGGAAGAGAGATCAGGAACTGAAACAACATCTACCCACCAATATTTCAGAGCATGGAGCCTTAATGCCTTGACTCAAATCAAGTAAGCTTCTTACCCGAATGACTGTCGGCAATTTACTTAATTGTTCTGTGCCTCAGTTCTCCATCTATAAAATGGGGATTATAGTACCAAATGAGCTTGTTACGGGAGTTAAACGAGTTAATATGTGTAGGATATTTAAAACATTAAAACAGTGCCTGACATGAATTCATACACATTGTATCAGTGTTAACTGTCACTAAAGCCATTAAAATCACCCAGAATCAGGGTAGAAGGAATAATTTTGGGGAGAGCTTCAATAAAAATGAGCTAAAATCTTCATAAACAAAGGGGCTATTACACAGGGGTTGCAACAAGGAGGAGAAATCGACGCTTCAAAATGATGACATGAGATTCCAAGCTGGGCATGGTATGAAGAAGGTAACTTGGTCTGGAAGTGACAATGAAGATCGGTATGAATCAGTAAGAGAAGTACTTGTGAGTATGGAGCACTTATGTATCAGTGACTAACAATTAAAAAGTGCCATTAATACACTGAGGGAGATTTGTCGGATTAAACCTGGCCCTCTTGTCTTCAAGGGACGTCATCAAGGGAGGGCCAGCTTTAATTCTCCAAATCTTGCTCACTGTACTAAGAGCATTTTTTAATTGTTAATTACTGATACATAAAACGTTAAAGCCAAACTTAACTCCTTCCTCCATTTTCTACCTGATGTATGCATGTTACTACGTTCTCTTCAGTTTATCTTTGCACAATCTTTCATTTCTTTTAATCCTCTCCTGTTGTTTTAATTCTCACTGCCACCAGCCTTGCGTGAGCCTTCATTACTCTGTACCTGGCCGTGTGTTATCATCATAGCTCTTGACTTTAATTCCAGTCTATCCCATGTCTATTTTGTGCATTTTGTTCTAATAAACAGCTCTGATTTACTTTTTTCTCATTATTGAAAGGATAATAAAAATTAATGCCTTGTTATTATTTACAGAAGAAACCTAACTTATTTGGCCTGGAATCCAAATTATTTCTTCTAGCCATTACCCTAATACCCTCTAAGCTTTTCTTCCCATTACAAGTTATAGAGAATTCTCAGTTCTAAATATCTCCTTCCTCACCTTCCCACTTTAAAAAAATGTGTGATCTTTGTCCTCTCCCTTTTCACCCTCCCATGGCCTTCTGAGGGTTTTATCTCTGCCAGCTGTGTTTTTAATCTTTTGGGATTCAAATTTTGGAGAATTAAACCAGAAAAGAAGTGGCGGGTTTTTAACAGGGGTGAACCAAAGGTTTGCTTTTGAAGGGTAAGCAAGTTTTTGTAAGAAAGCATTCAAAGACTCAGCATGAGAGAAAATCCACCGCTTTGAATCCAACAGGACACTCCTTTCTTTGGAGGACTGTCTCTGCCTTACTAAAACCATATGACAACTGGTTAGAGATGAAATTAATATGTTTAAATGATAACCATGTAAGTAACATCTCTATGGTAAGACTGAAAAGAGTAGTAAAACAGTATTCCCCACCCCTCAGCCCGCATCCTCATACACTTCCATGGAGGGATAAATCCATGGCTTGGTTAATAAGAATAGGTGAACCAGATTTGTTCATGAGTGACTTTGTGTCAGCTTTGGTCCTCCAAAAAACCTGAGTGAACTTTCTGAATTGTTGAAGCTAATAAGGGCTGAGGAAGAGAGAATGACTAAGAATAAGGGTTAAGGAAGAGAGAATGCTACTTCACAATCAAGTGCTGAATGCTGGAGCTAAGGCTTGACACACTGGTAATTTCAGTAGTTGAAAGTAATAACATATGCTTAACTTCTTCAATCATAGTCCAACCATCAAGGTGCTGGTAACCGGAATTACATTTTCCATTAGTAGTCAGGGGACTCTTGCTCTCTCCCACAACCACATCAAAAAAGGCAAATACTTAGTAGGGGGCTGTGCTCACTCATCAGGTTGCAGTGTGGTGGAACTGGCAGCAAGTGGACACCTCTTAGGAATTACGCTGTCACCTGATGGTGTTTTAGAAACAATAGTCAGTGTGGGCCAAACCCAACATTTATTGCTGGACAGCTGAAAGCTTTGAGTGAGATTAGCATTTCTTTATTTATGACATTGGGGAATACCTAATGGCAATCTGCCTTCATGAGGGGAAGAACTCAGAGTATACACTATATTTCTCATCCTGCTAGGAACACAGACATTGAAGAAAAACTCTAACATTGATGCATTTATCCCACAGGAAGATTCACATTCCTTTGCTCCTAGATTTCTAAGAAGAAAACTTTGGAGACCAAGTAAATGCCTCCAAAGGCATACCAGTAAATATGGAAGAAAAGGATGAGATTAGACCAAATTAGAAAGAGTCACTAGATGGCACAATTAAAGGTTGAACCTCTCATGATGGTTCATGAAATTGGGGAATATGTAACTGGGACAAAATTTATTTCTGTGTACATAGACTCCATATTCTACATACTTCTGCACAAACCGGATTATAATATTTGTTTATGATGATTCTGCTATGTTCTCTCTCTCTCTCTGCTAAAGCTTTGCAAACCAATGTTTTGGAATTCAGAATTTGAACAGTAGAAGGGATAGACCAAAGGTCAGAGCAAGTGGGAAAGAATTTAGCATAAAATTGAGGGGGAAAAGGGCGAAGAAGCCTTGCTGTATATAAAAAGGTAGTCTTTTCCTTAATCTTTCTCAAGAAGATTGAATTTGATATTCGAATTTTTTTTTTTTTGTATTCCCTCAAATTTCTGTATTTTTGAGACCTAGTCTCGCTCTCTTGCAGAGGCTGGAGTGCAATGGCACAATCTCGGCTCACTCCAACCTCTGCCTCCTGTGTTCAAATGATTTTCCCACCTCAGCCTCCCGACTAGCTGGGATTACAGGCACGTACCATCATGCCCAGTTAATTTTTGTATTATTTGTGTAATTTTTGTACTTATAATACAAAATAATATTTTGTATTATTTAAAAATTAAAATACAGTTAATTTTTGTATTATTTTGTATTATTTAGAGACCTGTCCTGAACTCCTGACCTCAGGTGATCCATCTGCCTCAGCCTCCCAAAGTTTTGGGATTATAGACATAAGTCACTATGCCTGGCCTCTGGATTAGTTTTACATTCTAGTCCACATGTGACATGGTAAAAAGCCCCATAAACCTGCATACCTCAACCATACCTCGGCTTTCTGTTGAAACTGCTTTCTATAACCCAAATGTGAATAAGTAATTAAGGACTGTAATTGCCACCCTGCCCAGACAATGTGTAAACAAATGCTAATCTTGACTTTTGTGAACCACTTAAGTAACAATCAGAATGTCAAAAAGTCCCCTGGCCCTCAGAATGTCTGAAGCCCCTCACCCTCAACCCCACCCTCACCCTCACTCCCAAGGTGATTTTTACGGATATAGAAGTTCTTGACACCCTCCTTTTGGGGCCACGGGTTGGAGAGACGCGAGTCCTCCGTGGCCGCTGGCAATAAAGACCCTGCGATTTGGCATACTTTTGTCTTGGTGTTGACTTTTGATGCTCGGGCCAGTACAACATTTTGGAGGTCCCACTGAGATTTATCTCCGTCCATCACCAGACAAAAGCCATCTCAGAGTCTCGCCCGGGCGGCCGCTCCCACCTCAGGGACCTCTAGGGGAGGCACCCCCTGAGCTGTTCCAGTGCCCCAGAGTTCTGGCCCCGTGGAGGATGAGTGACTACCTGGCCAACATTCACCCAAAATTCCTCAGGGTCCCGGGAACCTCCGGAGGTAAGTCAGGTCTGGGGACTGGTCCGTTGGGGGGCCTGAGTCGGGGGACTGGACGCGGTCATTGCAACTCTGACCAGGCAAGCCTACTGTGAGACGTCACTGGAGGCTCAGGTTACCTCACTGGAGGCTCAGGTTGCCTCACTAGAGGCTCAGGTTGCCTCACTGGAGGCTCGGGTTACCTCACTAGAGGCTCGGGGTGCCTCACTGGAGGCTCGGGTTACCTCACTGGAGGCTCGGGTCGCCTCACTGGAGGCTCAGGTCCTCACTAGAGGCTCGGGTTGCCTCACTAGAGGCTCAGGTTGCCTCACTGGAGGCTCGGGTTGCCTCACTGGAGGCTCGGGTTACCTCACTGGAGGCTCAGGTTAGCTCACTGGAGGCTCAGGTCCTCACTGGAGGCTTGGGTTGCCTCACTGGAGGCTCAGGTTGCCTCACTGGAGGCTCGGGTTACCTCACTAGAGACTCGGGTTGCCTCACTGGAGGCTCAGGTCCTCACTGGAGGCTTGGGTTGCCTCACTGGAGGCTCGGGTTACCTCACTGGAGGCTCGGGTTGCCTCACTGGAGGCTCGGGTAATTTAGTTTTCGGTTGTTTGCCATAACCTTGGTGTGAGTGAGAGAGTGAGTGTGTATATATGTAGTCCCACGGCTGGAAGGCTACGGAGCTTGCGTGGGCCTTCACCCACGGTTCCACAGGGACATCATAAGGCATAACAGTGATTCACCTCAGGACTAAAAATTCTAAATGGGTACACCTTCACCAAGATGCTCTGAAACATCCCTCCGGGGACGTCGCCGGGCAGGCCTCAGACTGGTCTCCCATCTGGGGGGCACCCATCCTTTGTCTGTCAATCCTATGTGTGGTTCTGTCTTTATTGTAGATTCACCAGTTTTGTTAGACTCCTGTTGGCTGATACACAGTGGTTTAGACCTGTTACTCTTGAGGTAGATAAGATTCTCCATTGGCTAAGTGACCATTGACTTCAAGGAACTCTAATTGAGTTTACGCCCCTAGAAATAATTCTGTTCTCTTTCCTTTTCTTCTTCTTCTGTCATTGAGGCCTCATTCTTCCTTCTTTCATGTCCGAGAGAAAATTCTGCCCCCAACAACTAAGGTGTAGTTTTTTTCTCTGTCTTAGGGAATAAAACTTTAAATAAGAAACTACCAACCCTCTTTGCCTATTTAGGGTTAAAAAAAAAAAAAAAAGGCGTAATTGTCTCTTCTGTCAAAAGAAACAGAGACAGGGAGGGAAAGAGGACAGAGGACAGCAAAGTAAGAGAAGGGAAGAAGAGAGAAGAGAGAGAGAGAAGAGAGAGAGAGGAGAGAGGAAACAGAGAAGAGAGTGGAGAAAGAGAAGAGACAGAGACAGGGAGAGAGGGATAGAGAGAGAGAGAGAGCAAGAAGAAAGATAGGGAGAGAGGAATTTAATGCTTTTTAGGGTCCCTGTGTCAAGGCAACCAAAAGCCGCAGGGGTGGGGAACTCGCAGCCTCGTTTTAAACTGATGCAGAAAGTGTTTTTTGTTTTTTTTCTGCCGGCCACCAGCCCCACCCGGCTTTCAGGCAGGCCATACCGCCTCAGGGTGCAGCATTTGCAACTGCAAGTTTGTTGGTTTAAATCCTCAGTGAAGCCAGTTTTAAATTAGTGAAATCTCTTGGGGGAAATTTGGCATTAAAAAAAAAGAAAGAAAAAAAACCAAAAAAACCCAAATGGGGTCATCTAGCTCCCGGCCTTGTACCCTTCTCCAATGCAGGACGGCCAACTTCAAGGTTGGGTTCTCAGGCCAATATGGGGTGAAATTAACCCCTGGAAAACTCCGCTCTTTATGTGAACTAGAATGGCTGTCTTTTGGAGTTGAGTGGCCAGATACTGGGACCTACGACCCAAAAATTACCCAGGCTGTATGAAAAATGGTTGCAGAAACTCCTGGATACCCTGACCAGTTTCCATACATCGACCAGTGGTTGGATTTAGTCCAACGACCTCCCCCATGGCTGAAGTGCTGCATAAAACAGGCTAGACTTTAGGTCATGTTAGCCGGCCCAAAGAAAGCCCCTTCTGGGCCAGCCATTCTCCCCACCCCAGCAGAGGATGAGGAATTACCTCCACCCTATTCAAGGCCCTCTAAACCAGGGCCTCAGCACCCCCCGGACAGTGCTAATAACTAAATCTTGTACCCCCTGCACGCCCGCAGCAGGGCTCCACACCCACCAGCGGTCCTTCCTCTCCGCGAGGTGCCCCCAACAGGAGAAGACAATCGGGGTCGCCCATTCTTTGTTCACATAGGTGATAGAAATTAAAGAGAGGGCCGAAACACCAAGTGCTGGCACAAGCTTTATTAAAAGCAAGGGAAAAGCTGCTGGGCTGCACCCAAAATTGGCGCACAGCACCCATGGTGTGGCAAAGGGGATTTTTATGGCCTGCAAGCCAGCAGATGCCTCCAGTGTGAGAGGCTGTGCAGGAGGGTGCTAGGGAACTACTGAGTTTAAAAGTTCCTGGGAGGGGTTCATGCTGGGGAACTGCTATGATGGTGAGAGGGGGAGGATTAGAAACCTGATGAGATGGAAAGTTCCCCGGGGAGGGGGTCGTACTGGGAGGCTGGGGAACTTAAGGTGGTGGCAGGGTTTTACAATGGAGTAAGTTCTGTCAGAAGGCTCAACATCTCCCATTCTCTGAGAAGCCCCAGGCTTTGACAGGGATCTTAAAATCTGTACTCCAGACTCATTGCCCCACTTGGGATGACTGTCAACAATTATTACTGATTCTGTTCACCACAGAGGAAAGAGGCGAAATTAGACAAGAAGCCCTGAAAGCCATCATAGGTCCAGGGTGAGGAACAGCAGAAAAACAAAAAACAAACCACATGTACCTATGCAACAATCTTGCATGTTCTTCACATGTACCCCCAAACCTAAAATGCAATTAAAAAAACAAAAACAAAACAAAACAAAACAAAAAAACCGGGGACCAAATTAAAAAGGTTTTTCCCTCTACCTGACCCCAATGGGACCCCAACAGCTTGAGGGGTCACCAGGTTCTGAACACTTTTCACCAGTATCTTTTAGAAGGGGCTAGGGGAGCGGCCCACAAGCCCATTAACCTCTCCGAGGTAGGGACTGTAACTATCTCAGGGTCCGCAGGAGTCACTGGCTGCCTTCCTTGAGCAGTCTACAAGACGCTTATTGAACCTACACTCCTATTGACCCTGAAGCTCCAGAAAATCAGTGGGCCATCAATCTGGCTTTTGTTTCCCAGTCAGTCCCAGATACTAAAAAAGGTTACAGAAGTTATAGGGATTCCAGGAAATAAATTTATCCCAATTGCTAGAAATTGCCCAGAAAGTTTTTAATAACAGGTATACTCCTGGAGCCATACAAAACAAAAAAGTTTACTAAGGCACTAATAGCAGCCCTTCAGAAGACACAGTCATTCCACGAGGGCAGGGGGCCTTGTAAAAGGGCTCCCAGGGTCCCTGGCCCCCATTAGGAAGAAACCAGTGTGTCTACTGTAAAGAAGAGAACCATTAAAAAGAATGAGTGCCCCAAGAGAAAAAGATGAGTAACTGCTCAGGAAAAGCCACCAAGGGCTATCCTCAATTTAGAAGATCAGGACTGATGGGGGTTGGGGCTCTTATTTACTAAGACCCCAGGAGCCCAGGTTCACTTTAAGAGTTGGGGACAAACCTGTCAGCTTCTTAGTCGATATCGGGTGGCCCACTCGGTCCTTAGCCTCTAGGACCACTATCCAGTAAAAAACGATTATCCAGGGGGCCACAGGAAAAACCACAACAAGCCCTTGGACCACCAACCGATTCGTTAATCTGGGTAATGGTACCGTCACCCACTCCTTCTTAGTCATTCCAGAGTGTCCATACCCACTCCTAGGAAGGGACTTACTCCACAAACTTCAAGCAAATATTTCTTTCGGTGAGAGTCAGGCTTGCCTCTCAATTCCCCCTCCCTTGGCATCAGGGCCACCTCAGCAAATCCTCACCTGTGCTGTCAGACGAGTGTCTCTTGCACAAAGCTTTATCCTCAGAGGCAGATCAGCCACCAACATCAGACCTCCTCTGCCAATTCCAAAAGAATGTACCCAGAGTATGGGCTGAGACAAATTCCCCGTGCTTGGCAAGTCACCGTACCCCAGTCGTAGTTCAGCTATTGGCAACGGCAACTCCAGTCCAGGTACGACAATATCCCAAGAGCCAGGAAGCCAGACGGGGAATTGCTCCACATATAACCAGACTCCTAAAAGGAGGGATCCTTACTACCTGTAAGTCCCCCTGGAATACCCCCTTGCTCCCCATCTTAAAACCAGGCACAAAGGACTATCGGCCTGTACAGGACTTAAGGGAGGTGAACAAGGGAGTGGAAACTGTCCACCCTACGGTTCCAAATCCATACACCCTCCTAAGTCTGTTGGGCCCAGGGCACCACCATTACACTGTCTTGGATCTCAAGGATGCATTCTTTCGCATTCCACTGGCCCCTGTTAGCCAGCCCATATTTGCTTTTGAATGGACTGACCCTGATACTGGGGTTTTGGGGCAACTCGCTTGGATAAGACTGACTCAGGGGTTCAAAAACTCCCCTACTCTGTTTGACGAGGCACTCATCCAAGATCTTGCAACCTTCCAAGCTGAGTTCCCCGAGTGTACCCTACTGCAATACATGGATGACTTACTATTGGCTACAAAAATCCAGGAGCCCTGTAAAGAGACCACCCAGTCATTATTAAACACCCTACAGACTTTGGGTTACCGGGTCTCAGCTAAAAAGGCCCAACTCTGCCAACCAAAAGTTACTTACCTGGGCTATAGCATAGAGAAGGGCAACCGGGCACTGGCACCTAGTCCAAGTGGTGCTGCAAATACCCACCCCCACCACGAAACGCCAAGTTTGAGAATTCCTTGGGGCAGTAGGGTACTGCAGGCTATGGATTTTGGGATTCGCCGAGATAGCCAAGCCCCTGTATGCTTGCACTGGAGGAAATCAGCCCTTGACTTGGACAGAGACAGAGCAATGGGCTTTTGACAAGCTCAAGACTGCCCTGACTACGGCCCCAGCCTTGGCCTTGCCAGACATCTCTAAATCCTTCCGGTTGTTTGTGCATGAAAAACAGGGAGTCGCTAAGGGGGTCTGCTCACCCAGACGTTGGAACCATGGTCCCAGCCAGTCACCTACCTTTCAAAAAGGCTTGATCCTGTGGCCTCTGGGTGGCCAGCTTGTCTGAAGTCAGTGGCAGCTACAGCCCTATTAGTCAAGGAGGTGGACAAACTAACCTTGGGGCAGGAGTTAAACCTAGTGGCACCCCACGCAGTGGAGTTACTACTCCATGGAGCTCTGGGAAAATGGATGTCAAATGCCTGCATAGTTCAATATCAGGCCTTACTTTTGGACCAGCCCCACATAAAATTTTTAAAGGCTACAGTTTTAAACCCCACCATGCTGCTCCCAGACAGCGAGCTGGAGGAGCCCATACGTCTGCCAACAGATGATGGACGTCCTTCATGCAGCTTGACTGGACTTCACTGATGTCCCCCTGCAGAACCCAGAGGAGGTACTGTATAAGGATGGCAGCAGTTTTATGGTCGACAGAGTCAGGTATGCCGGGACAGCCGTAGTTACCCTAGAGTGGGTTGTCTGGGCCCAGGCTCTTCCACATGGAACCTTGGCCCAAAAGGCAGAACTCATAGCTCTGACAAAGGCCTTAGACTGGGCAGAAGGAAAAACTGTTAACATCTACATGGATAGCTGGTATGCCTTTGCTATGGCTCATGTACATGGAGCCATTTATAAAGAAAGAGGACTACTTACCTCAGAGGGAAAAATCATCAAAAATAAAGAAGAAATCCTAGCCCTACTAGAGGCTATATGGAAGCCCAAGGCAGTGGCATTAATACACTGCAAAGGACACCAGAAAGGAAATCACCAGAGGCAAGAGGAAATAGGGCAGCTGACCTACAAACCAGACAGGCAGCCTTGGGACCAGTAAAACCTGACTCTTCTTATGACTCTGCCGGCCCCAACCCTGCCCCCTACCCCTATGTACTCACCTGATGAAAAAAAACTTTGCTAAAGAACAAGGGGGCACACAAGATTCCACAGGATGGTGGATTCTACCGGACACAAGGATTGTGGTCCTGGAGGCTCTAGGACGGTTCCTAGTTAAGGACACACACCAGGCCACTCACTTAGGACAGACCGAACTAACTGAGCTGCTAAAAGCCAAATACTACATTCCCCACTTACATGAACTTATCAAGGAATTTACTACTCTGTGTGATATGTGTGCCTGAGTAAATCCGGGAGGGAACAGCTAGGTAAGGAGTAAGACTCAGAGGGGCTAGCCCTGAGGAGCACTGGGAAGTAGATTTCACTGAAATAAAACCCCCAGCAAATGGCTATAAATACCTCCTGGTGTTTATAGATACGTTCTCTGGATGGGTCGAGGCCTTCCCCACTAGGTCCGAGACTGCTTTGGTGGTCACAAAAAAGCTATTACAGGACCTTGTTCCTCAGTTTGGCCTCCCTTTAATGCTGGGGTCGGACAACGGGCCTGCCTTTACTGCACAAATTTCTCAGGGCCTACCCAAGGGCCTGGGTGTATCCTGGAAATTACATTGTGCCTATCGTCCCCAGAGTTCAGGGCAAGTCGAACGAATGAACCGGACCTTAAAAGGAACCCTGACAAAGTTTATCCTACAGACCGGTGAAAACTGGGTCAGTCTGCTTCCTTTTGTCCTCCTCCGTGTCCGATGCACACCCTATCAAAAAGGTTTCTCCCCTTTTGAAAATATGTTCAGTAGGCTCCCTCCCTTGCTCCCCAGGCCCACGGATACCGTGCATGCTGAAGTCCATAATTATACACTCCTTAAGTCCTTACAGGCACTCCAGTCTGTTCAATCCCAGATACACCAGCTCATTAAGGACACCCATCCCACCCACTGGACCTCGCAGAGCAGCCAACACACCCCTTCCAGCCTGGAGACTCTGTCCTTGTTAAAAGACTCGCCACCTCCGGCCTCACTCCCCGTTGGAAGGGACCCTACATGGTTATCCTGACCACACCCACTGCACTCAAGGTTGATGGACTAACAGCCTGGATTCATCACACCCACGTCAAGACTGCCCCACCGGAAGGACAATGGAGTGTCAAACACTCATCCCCCGATTCACTAAAGTGAATCCCCAGATTCACTTGTGCGCTCTTCGAGGTCACCACTGTCACCACACTAATCTGTGCTGTAAACCCCTATAGCAACCCCCCCCAAAACCCACCTACTATCAATGGGTCCTCACCGAGGGCTCCTCTGGAGGATATGTTAGTTTCTTAACTGGGAAGGGATCCACCCTAGTCAATTTAACCCTGGAGTACATTCCAAAGAACCCCATTACCTTCTCCCTAGACCTCTGTGCCCTCCTGGACCCCAACCTAAATTTCAGAAAAAGTGGAGGTGTAGCCAGCTGCGGCAGTTCAGGGGCAGAGCAACAACTCTCTGTGCCCAGGAGCCACCCCACAAAAAAGATGGAACTGTGGAGACTTAAATGAATTCTTTTGCCCCCACTGGGGTTGTGAAACTATCTCCACTATATCAGGGTACACCAAAAACATAGACTCCTTCATCTCTTTTAACCGAGACTCTCCCCCATCCCCATGCTATACTGGGTCTTGTAACCCACTCAAGATAACTGTAACTACCCCAGATGGTAGATGGACAACGGGGTGAACCTGGGGTCTCAGGGTATATATGCGTGGATGGGATATGGGAAACATCTTTCCTGCTCCTACTGGGACTCATGTTTGGCCCCTGTCTCCTAAACCAACTGGTCAGGTTCATAAAATCTAGGGTAGACTCTGTAAAAATTAATGCTATTAAGGTCTCAATATGGGCCCTTAGAACCAACAAACAATACTAACCTGTTGGAGGAATCAGTGACTTAATTCCTGTAAATAAAATAAGGGGGGAATGTGAAATGGTAAAAAGCCCCATAAACCTGCATACCTCAACCGTACCTCAGCTTTCTGTTGAAACTACTCTCTATAACCCAAACGTGAATAAGTAATTAAGGACTGTAATTGCCACCCTGCCCAGACAATGTGTAAACAAATGCTAATTTTGACTTTTGTGAACCACTTAAGTAACAATCAGAATGTCAAAAAGTCCCCTGGCCCTCGGAATGTCCGGAGCCCCTCACCCTCATCTCCGCCCAGAAGGTGATTTACAGAATCCACTAGCCCTTGGAATGTCTGAAGCCCCTCACCCCCAACCCCGCCCCTCACCCTCATGGGTATAAAAGTTCTTGACACCCTCCTTTTGGGGCCATGGGTTGGAGAGACGCGAGTCTTCCGTGGCCGCCGGCAATAAAGCCCCTGCAATTTGGCATACTTTTGTCTTGGTGTTGACTTTAGATGCTCGGGCCAGTACAACACACAGATAGACTAGATCATGTAAGCCCTTCTTTCATTGGGGCTTTTCATTTAGTCTTACATGTAGCTCACACTGTAAACAGAACAAAACAAAATTTTTTGACATAATCTGAATGCATCATAATCAAAGACACTATAACCATGCTTCCCAAACTGTGAACCATAAACCAAAAATTAAATTCTATGCGCCCCCCAGCCCTGACTAACTGAGTGAAACTTTTCTCTCAGCCAAGGGCATTGTATTTCAAAGTTGACTTGAAACTTAAGTTCAGGCCATGAAAGGAATTCCTGGTTGCACATACACCATTATACCCTCCTTCCTTTGGAATACAGGCAAAATTGACTAGCATTAACATTAAAATGGAGACCTTAAGACAATGTATTCTCTCCTGCTACCTGAAGGTTTCATCTGCATAATAAAAGTCTTGGTCTCCACAACCCCTTATCTTAACCCAGACACCCCTTCTATTGATTCCAGATCTTTAGACAAACTCTTTCAACCAACTGCCAATCAGAAAATCTTTGAGTTCACCTATAACCTGGAAGCCCCCAGTTTGAGTTGTCCCACCTTTCTGAACAAAACCAATGTAGTCTAACATGTATTGACTGCTGTTTTATGTCTCACTAAAAGGTATAAAACCAAGCTGTAGTGTGACCACCTTGAGCACATGTTCTCAGGACTTCCTGAGGGTGCGTCACGTACCTGTCCTTAACCTTGGCAAAATAAACGTCTAAATTAATTGAGTCCTGTCTTAAGTACTCTTTGCTTTACAGAAGCAAGGTGTCTTGGGTCGCTTGAGTAAACTCTCAGTGGCACTACAGGATCTTTCAAATAGTCCAAGAAAATATGCTGATATTTGTTGTATGATATGTGAACTATAATTTGTTTGGACTTAAACTACTTAATGAATTAATCTGTCAAGTATTTCTTTTGGCCTAAAACACCAAAGTTCTAGAAGCACTATAGCTTTCCAAATTCCATACCCTCTATTCTTGCTTTCATTTCACCTACATTAATTTATTCCACCAACTTTATCTGAAAAATTACCTTCTACTAATTTTCCTATTCAATTTCAAATGCTACCTTCTCTAAGAGGGCTTTCTATTAACCAGAAGAAATTTCTAACACCTGAACATTTTTGATTTATTGAAACACTTGTAACATTCTATATTATTGTCTTCTCTGCTATTACACTATGAAGCTACTAAGAGCAGCAACCGTGTCTCACTTGTAGATTGAGATTCTTTTTCACAAATGAGGACAGTGAAACAGAGAAAAATAGTTGATTCATTAGAAGGCAGTACAATAACTTAGTAGCAGAATTGAAACCAAATCTTATATCTCCTGACTCTTGATAACATGTATTTCCACAGAGAATTTCAAATAATAGACACCTAAAAATATTTAATGAATATATTCTCAAACAAATGCTAGAATTAAACTGATTTTTTAAATAATAAAGATACTATAAATTTTCAAGATATAATCTTCTAAGAAAAAATTAAATCTAATGTACCATTTATATTACTTTGAAATTAACATTAAAATAATTAAGTAATTTTTATTCACAATTATTGCTGAGTGAAAAATCTGGGTTTTAAGAATTTCTCAGACATTTATAACTTATTAGGGTCAGATGTGCAACTATAAATATTCAGTTTATTATATTCATTTGAAAAAATATGTTTATGGAACATGTAATGGTGTAAAGTTTTGCAGCCACATGTAAATCAGTTATTTTACACTGTAGATAAATGTTAATACCAGTTATGTGATATTTTTGCCATTTGCAGTTTAAGCTTATAGCAAACAAGTTTAGAAATTTTTGTAAAATAATAAAGCTATTCCTTTTTATTATCTACTATTAATTTTTCATAATAATCACATGTTTGTCTTTGCTTCCCTTGGAAACTAATATTTTGAATGCTTTTTGGTAAATCATAATTTAAAACAAAACCATTTTTACTAGACTTTTATAAAATTTGATAGTAATTTTCAACTCCATGTGTTATGATTCAAATGACGTATTTGTTATTTTTTAATTTCAATACCATATCTACCCTATATACTGTGGACAATATTTTTTTGTTGTTTTCTTTTTTGTTGTTGTTCTTTTTTTTTTTTCGTTTTTCTTTTCCTTATTTTATGAACAATATTTTCTTAAGCAGCTCATATTTTTTAGACTAAAATGGGCCCTAAAGTTACCAAACCCCATCATAAGCCTGAAAGTGTTTTATATACAAACTGAATGTACATGTAAACTGAATGTACATCTGAATTCTATCACACATCTACATGCAATGTAGTAAATTCCTATAATTTCCTGTTGCCTCCACATTCATTGTGAATGTAAGTTTAACCTTCTCACACCAGAAGTCTGGTGTGACTGTTCCCAATTCTATACCGCTTCCCAGTTCCTCAGTGTAGTGACCCAGATATCTGTCTTATACAAGGGTCTCCTAGTAACCACCTCCCCATGGAGTTAGATACAGCCTACTTGGCTTGCCCCACTGACACTCATAGCCTGCATGAAGTTTGCAGATGTGCTGCAGTGAACCCCTCTCAGCCACAGCATGACTCTATGGAAGTCACACCTACTTGCTCCAAACCCAAGGGAAACCTACTTGGGTAAAATCCTGGGCCCCAACAAAGGCTTCAGCCCATTATCCCTGTTTTTCTCTCTCCTCCCTGCCCTGCTGATTGAGTGTGCTGTCTCCAACAGCTCCTCTCTTCTCCTTGGTCCTGTGATGCTGCTCTTTTCATTCTGGGATCCGTAAATAATCAGCTGTTTCAGTTATTTTAAATGTTTTGTTGTATTGCTGCCTCTGTGCCTCACCTGACCAACACACTTGAACCGAACATCTTTCCCAGTCAGGGCTCTCCGAGAGAGTGGCAATCTGAGTAGGAATAAATGGGAGCCAGGGAAGACAAGAGCCATAAGAGCATCTGCCACTACAAATAAGTTTCCTGTGAACAAGACACCTAGTTACAAGTCAGACATTCAGGCATCAGGCTGTCCACCAGGATCAAGAAGTATCCAACGAAATACATATGGTAAATATCCATGACCAGATACCCTGGAGCCCCAGCTGGGCAGGGCTAGATTTTGTAGCCACTTTCCTAAGAGAGACCTCAAAAGTAACTTAGAAAAACTAAAACAACATATACATACATATTATAGTATATGCAGATATCTCTAGAGTCATGGGGCTACAACTTTTCTTTATCAAATCAATTTTTTAAACACTTCTAATAAGTTATTTTTTTTTTGTTTCCACAGTTCTATAGTGAACATTGCTGTGGAATAAGAGTAAAAAAATTTGAGTTTTCAAACAGATTGCTTCAAAGAGATTTAGTGCCTGTTTAAAGTTCTTGTATCAAGAGGTCATACTAAAATACAATAACATAGATTCTTTTAAAAACATTATTTAGATTTGCTTTGTTCTTGATTTTACATATGTTAATGTCATTGCATATTTCTGGTTTTGTTTTTTTCCCTTCCCAATGACTTTTCAGATATTAAAGAGTCACATTAAAGGATCAGGTTTTTATGGAAGAGTCAATTACATGTGTTAGGTATTCAAAGTAAGACTGGTTTATTTTCTACACCAAATAAATGTCATAAAACTTTCAGTAAGAATTTGTTAATATTATATCAAATTGTAAATAGTGCAGTTTATGACCTGATTTGATTTTAAGCTTTGCATTTCATTGCATTTCACAATCTACCTGCTGGTTAACATTTCAGCACAGAGAGATGTAGGAATTCAAATAGCAAATGCCACACATATCTCAGCCTTTTAATTTCTGTTTGGATGATATAGGTGTTTTAGACTTTCAGGCAACCAAATTATTTGCTTTAATGATGAAGGATTGAAACTATTTTTGCAATGTAGTACAGATCCCACCCTTTGAGCCGCAGTTGTGCTTAACACAAAATACACTACTCATCATCTCTCTTACTCCTAAATGGCTCTTCAAAATGTTTATTTTAGCTAGAGAAATCTTCTTAAATATTTCTGAAACTAACCATTTAAACAAAAAGTTTGGAATGAATATTACAGACACAGAATTGTCATTACAACAGGCAGACAAGCACAAATGTAAAGGTAGACCAAAAAAATTTTTTTACCCAACACCAAAGGTGAGAAGCAAACTATAAGTAGATAAAAAGCAATTAAGATAAAAAGATCAAAATGGCTCGTTCAAGTAGATTTGTAAAAGCCTTTCTCTATTATACTTGCTACATAACCTTGAGCAGGACTAAATAGATTTAATCCCTTGTGGGAGTCTTATTTATCTGAGAATGCTTTATGAGTGAAAAACTCAATTATCTTTTAAGATCAGCTACATAGTTTTAGAATATCTGCCTTTGATAAAAGTAAAACAACCTCTTTGATTGTCTAGCTTTCATTAAGTAGTTCTAGTCTACTCTTGTGATTATTTCAAAGCTTTTATAGATTTATTTTTAAAAAGCACCCCCTTAGTTTTAGCTGGTTTGAACTAAACTCTGCAATTCTGCAGCTGATTTGTTAAATAACCTTGGGGAAGCCACATAACACTTTTGTGATTCCATTTCTTTCAGCTATTTAAAGAGGGAAAAATAACCTATACAACTTGGAGAGGATACACAGGCTCTATAAAATATTGAGATTTACATAATGGAAGACAATACAGATGCACCTTTTATTAAACAAAGGTATAATCTTATTTAGTATCTCCTCAAATCCCTCACCAACTTAAGAAAAAAGATCTCTTATTGATCAGTATGCTTAACAAGAGATACCTTTAGATTCATAGTGCAAAGTGGTCATCTGTTAAATAATGACAAAAAAAACAAACTCCGAATAAATGAATAAATGAGATTGGAATGAGTATTACACTAGTAGAGAAGCCATAGAACTGGGTTGGGAGAAAATCAGCAGGTTAGAGCAACTCACCTATTCCAGAAAAAAGGATAAGAAGCAGAATTAATCCCACAGGTAATGTTTTTAGAGTGGCAATGTATGAGACTAAACATTACCAGACATGAGAAGTACAAGGTTATAACTATTTTTACTCAAAGAGTGTAAGTGATGAGTTTCAGGTGATTTGTGTATTGAAATGAATTTGTGATATTCTGTAAACACACTATAAATAAAACATGATGAGTTAAGACAAATAACAGGATCATGTATGAAGAGCCTCAAATCTGATTTCCATTACCCACTGACTAGCTTTTTAATCTTGGGCAGGTTTTTAAATAATTCTATGTATCAATTTTCACATTTCTAAAAAGTCTTATGGTGGCAAGAACACTGAACATGAAATCCACCGTCTTAACAATTTTTTTTTTCTTTTTTTGAGACAGAGTTTCACTCTGTCACCTAGGCTGGAGTGCAATAGTGGAATCTTGGCTCACAGCAACCTCCGCCTCCAGAGTTCAAGTAGTTCTCCCGCTTCAGCCTCCCAGGGAGCTGGGATTACAGGCACCCACCATTATGCCTAGCTAATTTTTTTTTAAACTATAAGTTCTGGGGTACTTGTGCAAAACGTGCAGGTTTGTTACATGGGTATACACGTGCCATGGTTGTTTGCTGCACCCATCAGCTTGTGATCTACCTTAGGTATTTCTACTAATGCTATCCCTCCCCTAGTCCCCCACCTCTCAACAGGCCCCAGTGTGTGATGTTCCCCTCGCTGTGTCCATGTGCTCTCATTGTTCACCTCTCACTTATGAGTCAGAACATTGTAGAGATGGGATTTCACCATGTGCACCAGGCTGGTCTCGAACTCATGAACTCAAGTGATCCACTCGTCTCGGCCTCCCAAGGTGCTGCGATTACAGGTGTGAGCCACCATGCCTGGCTTCATCTTATCAAATTTTTAAGTGTAATATTGACATTCAGAATATGATACCCCAAAGTATGGTGTCTTGGTGTGTTGAGTACTTTGACCTGAAAGACACTGGAAGGCCTCAAAAGCAATTTAGCTCTCATTTTCTCCTGCCTCCCACTCCTTTCAGAAGTGAATCTGGAAAGTAAGAATGTAACTTCCCCAAAGCAGGTCATAGAAATGAGAGCCTCTCTTTTGCAAAGCAATCCATAAAACCTAAAAAGGTCACTCTCCCCCTTCTCTCTTCTCAGATTGGGGGTCCTGCCCCCAACCCTTGAAGAAGATATGCTACACAGAGAGGCCAAGAAGAATCTGAACAGACAGGCCTTGTTAGGTTTCCCTCCTCGGTCTATCCCCTTTAGATCATACCCTTTTATCCGATCACATTTCCTCATAACTCTCCATTCTTCATCAAATCTAAGTATAAAAATGGACAGTTTTCTTTTGGGTCTTTGGGTCTTCATTTTTGAAGGCTCCTGTATCATGTTAAACTTTGATTACGTAAATTTGTTTCTTGTTATCCCATATTTGTTACAGGAGTGTGGCCATGACCCTTATGATGAGTGAAGAAAAGTATCACAACTTTCCACCCTTACAATACAATACACATTATTGTTGACAACAGGTAAAATGTTGTACTGCATTTCTCTAAAGCTTATTCATCTTCCTTGACTAAACTTTTATGCCTGTTGACTGGTAACTCCCCATTTTCCTTTCCTCCCAGCTTCTGGAAGACACCATTCCATTGTTTGATTATGTGAATTTGTCTGTTTCAAATACCTCATATAATTGGAATCACGCAGCATTTTTCTTTCTGTTACTGGATTATTTGACTTAGCATAATGTCCTCAACAATACTTCTTATATACACAGGCACAACAGAACCTAAGGTACAGGACTCCTGTTTTCTTGTTCATTTCTTTCTTATTTTTCTTCTTCCAAATTTAACAAAAAACTATTTAAGGCATAGAGCATGGTGCCTGATAAAAGGGTGTTTTTAAATGATAGTTTTTACTAATTTGTAGCCAAATAGTATTCTCTGAGTTGGTATCAATCAAAAAATTAAAAAAATAAAAATGATAGTTTTTACTAATTTGTAGCCAAATAGTATTCTCTGAGTTGGTATCAATCAAAAAATTTAAAAAATAATTACATTGATTCTATACCCTAAGACATAAAGTTCTCTGGGATCACTCACCCATAGTATGTGAAAAAGAAGGAGAACAAAATTAATGTGGGCCAAGAGGGACAGTAGCCCAAGGCTCTTTACTTCTACCCCAGTGAGGTCCCAGAGGAATGGACCTGCTTGGTGCATATCTCTGTTAATCACTGTATGAGAAATTCAGGGCCTGGTTTTAGCACTTATTCCTTTCTCTCTTGCTCCAATGTGAGTGGCAAATACGTCATTACTTTCAAAATATATTCTTGCAAATGCATATAATCTCAGCAATATTAAAAGATAAATTTATGGAAAAATCATTTAATGCAAGTTCAACAAAGTATTACACTAAAATTATGACTGATCCTGATTTTTGTGTACTTTATAAAATTTGTATATATAATTTAATTTAAAAAACTGTCACATTAAAACACACACAATTCTGATTCACAATTCTACTTCTTGGAATTTATCTTATAAAAATACTCAGAAGAATTTATAACTATGGGTATGTAAGTAAATTTACTAAAGCATTATAAATAATAGCAGAAATAAGCAACTTAAATGTTCATTAACAATGTTATTGAACGTAATCTAATTATATTTATTGATTGTCTTCACCAGCATTACTTGATTTTTTAAATAAAAGATGGTTTATACACAAAATATACATGGAGAAAAACATGCAACCTTTATTAGCAAAATTAATCTAACCATAGAAAATATGTGATTTTTTTTTTTTTTTGAGACGGAGACTCTCAGGCTCCCTGCAACCTCCACCTCCTGGGTTGAAGCAATTCTCCTGCCTCTCAGCTTCTTGAGTAACTGGGACTACAGGGGCGCACCAATACGCCCAGCTAATTTTTGTATTTTTAGTAGAGACAGGGTTTCACTGTGTTGGCCAGAATGGTCTTGATCTCTTGATCTCGTGATCCACCCACCTCAGCCTTCCAAAGTGCTGGGATTACAAGCCTGAGCCACCGTGCCCAGCCATGATACATTTTAGGACAAAAAGTGAATAATGAAATAGCATGAATAGTACAATCTCATTGTAATACAATGTGTATACATTATAAGAATTTTATACTTACAGACACAAAAGTGTTCACTATAGATTTCTTAGAAGATTGGGTTTATAGGTTGTCTTAATTAAAAAAAAATTCTCCGATTCGTTTTTGCACCAAGCATAAATGACTTTATACTTAGAAAAATAAAAAACTAAAATAACACAATAATAATTGGTGAATCATGTAGTGCTTATAACTTTAAAATAGACCAGTAGTTAAAATTAAAATATTTGGGACTTGAGATAATAGGATTTTGAGCACCTGGTCAAACTTCTTCATTTTTCAGAAAGCCCGGAGAGGTAAAATTATCTCTCGAGGTTGTGCAACTCATTATTTTTATGTATCCAATACACACCAGCCCTCTGATTCTAAAACACTTGAAGTCAGCTTTCTTCAGGTAGATGTTAGATTACATTATTTGTGGCCATAAAGATTATACTACAATTTTATACAACACCATTATGTGATTCAGCCCATGCTGAATCTATAGATAGGCTTTTAAGATAATATATTTGTTTACCACTACTCCTATTTTTCAATTTGGTTTCAATTTTTAAATATATGTTGAAATAATGTCAGGATAATTGTGGTAAGTTCTAATTGTTCAGCGTCCTCACTTTGATTTATGGGGAAACCCTGGCCCCTCTTCAGGTTGCTAAGGCCTTAGAGATGGTAAAGAGCTCCCTGCTGTTTCAAAGCCCTAGGTAAAGTGGAGAATCCACATTCCATCCATTCCTCCCTGGGAGGAAGAGAGTTAGGCATTCAGTACAGATCACAGCTGCTGAAACCACCGACGTGATTCTCACAGCCCTAGACATTAGATTCCCATAGCCTTAGACCTTTATGAGTCATGAAGCTCTACCCAAAGGTTCCTCCACAGGAGCACACCTCAGGCACCTGCTCCTTTCACCTTCTGGGAATCAGATGGGAGCCCAGGGCACTTTGTTATATTTGTTATATTTCTCACGGTTACCTAAACAAACAAGTTTGCTCCACCCAATTTCTTGTTATTTCAGTTGTGTCAAACATTCAGAAATTTGAAATTGAGGAGATAGCCATGGAATTAGAATCATAGCAAAAAATGTGATTTCCTGTAACTCTTCAAGAAGTCCTTGGGATTTTATAAAGAAAACCAGCAACCTACACAGGGGTAGAAACCAGAGAGAATTTTAAATAACTTGGCAGCTAGCATCAATTTAATTTTTTCTTGAGAAAACATACAATCAGGCAATTATTTCCACCAAATTTATTTAAAATTCACAGATGAGTACGTTATAACTTTCTAATGGCTGTGACAAAAATATAAAACTTTTGGACAAAATATGATTCCTAAATTCAACGACTCATATTATTGCAGTATTAAACAACTTGTATTAACAGAATAGGGTTGGGTTACATAAATATGTGTAGTGATATTAGATACCTCACTGTTCTCAATGATGGCTCCACAGTGTTTCTAAGAATATAAAGCAGTGAGATAATGATCTAGTCTTTAAATCTTCAGAAATTTTCACCAAATATGAAAAAAAAAATCAGAAAATCAGGCCAACCACCTTGTTTTATATTTTTCTTCTTTTCCTTTAAAAGTGTAGGTGTTTGCATTGTGTTTGTTAGTTAATTAAAATGATGAAGAGGAGCTGCATCTACTTGAGGGCCATTCTTTAAAAAGGGAATTGATGCCATGCAATGCAGAGTTCTTGCTAAGCAACAAGTCTAAATGCTTAAATACCTTTAGGCTCTCTCTCAGTCTCCACTGCCAGTTTAAGGATACCAGAAGCCTGAATTTTGAGCTACAAGTTGTCCCCATAGGGCCATAAAAACAAATAAGCTTTGAAAAATGTTGATTTCTAGGTTTTAGACGTTCATAATGCTTGTTAGTGTGTGCAAATAATCACATCCTCAGATTATAAAGTTTTAAGTTATTGAGTGACATAGTGATAATCGCATGGATTTGGCTATTTCTAAGACAATAAAAATTGTAGAACCTACCACAATCAACAGCTTTAAATAATTCTAAGGAGAAAAAAAGCCAAAATGTACAAATAAAAATAAATAGTAGAAATCATCCTGAAATACCTTTATATACTGTTCATTAGCAAACAATCCAATAATTATATGTGTGTGTGTATGTGTGTGTGTGTGTGTGTGTGTATATATCTGAAGATTTAAAGACACACACACACACACACACACACACATATATATATACCAACATTCTTCTTTCCTGGTGATGCAAATTACAGATCATGTTTCTGTATACAATTTAAAATGGAAACTATTTCTGAGAATTTCATAGGTTAGTACCAACTGATAAAAAATTGTCACATTTACAACATACAATTATTTTGCATCTTAAATTTTAAAGCTTTGGTTGTAAAACTGCTGAGAATGGTGATAGAAATCATGAACCTCCCTCCCAACACAGTCAGAAACCAAAGACAGCCACCTATGGAACACGTTCAAGATGAGAATCATTTGGAAAAATATGGAATTCATGGGATCCTGAGCCTTTTACTCTCTTCAAGAAACTATAATCTGGCTTCTATGTCTACAGAGAGTGACTGCTCCATTAAGCAAACCAACAACTTCTCTCAACCCCCGTTACCAAATCTGAAGGTTCTTGTGTTATGAGTTGATATTTAAAGTTAGTTTCTATTTCCTTTTTGAGCTTCTCTCTCTCTTCTCCCTTGGGTTTTGTATGCCCTATCTTTGGTTAACAGTTCATTTCTCCTGGGCTCTTCTGCCTGAAACTTAAGTGTTACTCTTCTCCCAAGAACATGTTGGAGCTGGTTACTGCCCATAAACACCTTCCAGTCTGTATCTTCCTAAAGCATTATACATTCTATTTTCTACCTTACGTCTCCATGTCCTCCTGGAACCTTGTCTAGAATTTAGTGCATCATCCTGCACTCACAGTTGTGTTTTCTCTCAATTTTGATAACAAGAACTCTACCATCCAGGCAAACCAGGAGATGACGCCTTCTTTTTTGCTCACTACTTACCACTAAATACTGACTAACATTCGCTAATTTTACCTTTTGCATGTTTATACATATGTTCTCTTCTCCCAGACACTGAGCCACTCCTCCTAAAATCATATATTCCTTTTCTTGGATCTTTGCGGCAACCTTCTATTACCAAATTTTCCCTTTTCAAACATAGCCTCCTCAAAGCTGCCAAAGTGATTTATGTAAAACGTAAGTTCCAACATTTGAAGCCTGTGCCTCAAATCATCAAAAGACGTCTCATTACATAACGTATAAAGTTATGGCTTTTGGCAGATCATCCAAGACCTCCCTAATCTCACCCTTTCCTAGATCTCTAGCTTCGTCTTTGCTTTCTTCTTCCACTCGAAACTCCTGCCTGCCATCTTTACTCATTCCCTTCTCTCAGTCCGGATCCTTTGCCCTTTCCTCCAGGCTTTCATCTTTTGGAAAATTTATATTTGTCTTTCAAGTTCAATATTCTTCTCTCCTGGTGATGCAAACTACAGATCACGCTGTTAATTTCTCTTGTAAGACTTTTCTGACCCACCCCCTACTTACAACCCACAACATACATATGCTTCGTTTCCTCACAGGAATTGATAACTTCGACAATTAATACAATCTAATACTATCTGTCATCTTATATAAATTAAATGTCTTCACTTTAAGACTTCAAATTCATGTCTTAACCCACTACAATCTGGCACTCACTATTCTACTCCATTGAAGTTATAGAAACAGAACAGTTTTTAGTCTTTGTACAGAGGGACCATCTGAGTCATCTGACCATATTGGCTGCTTCACGGTATATTTGTATCACATGTAAACACCAGCTTAGCCTTTGGTGCCTGATGCAATCTTCAACAAGTTATTTGACATCTCTGTCTTGGATCCTTACCTATAAAATGGGTTAATAATAAAATCCATGTAAAATTTGTAAAATATGTTAATACATAGAAACTGTTTAGAGCAGTTCTTGCCCCATCATAATTATGATCATTATTATTAAGAGTTAATACATGTAGTAAAGTTTTTTTATTTTTATTTTATTTTTTAGATGGAGACTCACTCTGTCGCCCAGACTGGAGTGCAGTGGCACGATCTCAGCTCACGGCAATCTCTGCCTCCCGGGTTCAAGCGATTCTTCTGCCTCAGTCTCCCAAGTAGCTGGGATTACAGGCGTGTGCCACACACCCAGCTAATTTTTGTATTTTTACTAAAGACGGGGTTTCACCATGTTGGTGAGGCTGGTCTCAAACTTCTGACCTCAGGTGATCCATCCGCCTCGGCCTCCCAAAGTGCTGGGCTTACAAGCCTGAGCCACCACGCCCAGCCACAACAATTTATTGCAAAGGAAATTGACACTAGAGAGATTCCCTTTATGGGAGTTTCACATGATTTTCATAAGGAGGTGGAAAGAGGTGTTACTAGTAAGCCTGATCTGGGTAGTTCTCTGGGAGCACATGCACCGTGGCTGTACGTGCTTATTCATATATCTCATGTTTCATTAGCATTTTAAATCTCCATCCAGGGGTGTGTTTTTTACTGTTATAATGAGCAAAGATTCAGTCGGAGGACAGGTAAAATCAAAACGCACATGCTCTCCACAGGGGAAATTCCCTATTGCAGGTAGCTTTGCTTGAATGAGCTGGACTATAATGCAAATGCTGGAGCTTATTGTGTTGACTGGATGGTCACTATGGTTGCCACATCCTGAGAACATGGTTATTTCCTTGACTACCCATTTGATCTCATAAATATACAAGATTATTCAAAAGGAATAAAATAAATCTTATCCTGAATAATTGACCTTAGCAGGGATATAATAAAACTGTTATAAAACTATTTATAAAACTTTTCTTTAAATCAAGATACCTTCTAAACAATGACAATGTAATAATAATTTTCAAAGTTAATGAAATAATACAGAAAAACGGTATTGAATGTTTTTAGTATCCTATTTAGGCACAAGAAAATTACCCCATTTAAAATATGTCCTTCCTTGCCCACCTTAATTATATTGATTTCGGTTTTGTAGATTATAATGGTAATATTGAAATAACATTTGTATACATGATAACAAGATTTCTTGGCCCTACACTACCTTCATTATTCATGAAATACACATGTATGTTCCTTTCCCCTCTAAATATATATTCTTTCCATTACAAAAATAATCACTGGCTAGGCGTGGTGGCTCATGCCTGTAATCCCAGCATTTTGGGAGGCTGAGGCAGGTGGATCATGAGGTCAGGAGTTTGAGACCAGTCTCACTGACATGGTGAAACTCCATCTCTACTAAAAATACAAAAAAAAAAAAAAAAAAAAAAAAAAAAAAAAAAAAAAAAAAAAAAAAAAAAAAAAAAAAAAAAAAAAAAAAAAAAAAAATTAGCTGAGTGTGGTGGTGCATGCCTGTAATCTCAGCTACTCAGGAGGCTGAGGCAGGAGAATTGCTTGAACCCAGGAGGTGGAGGTTGCAGTGATTCAAGATTGCACCACTACACTCCATCCTGGGTGACAGAGAAAGACTTGGTCTCCAAAAAAGAAAAAAAAAAATCAAGTACATTGTTAGAGAAATACGTATCACTGAAACTCTCCTTATACGTTTATTGCTAAAGGTATTATATAATTTGTTTGCTTTTCTAAAAAACGTTTTTAAACCAAGATCATAATTATTTAATAAAAAATACATCTGCTGTGTTTTAATCAAAAGAATTACTGCTAGTGTTGATGAGGTTAACTGTTAAGTAGAAGCACTGACAGACTTAGTGGCTAACGCCTGTAGTCCCAGCACTTGAAGACAGTGAGGCAGGAGGATTGCTTGAGCCCAGGATTTCAAGATCAGCTTGGGAAATATAGTGACACCTGTCTCTACAAAAAGGGAAATAGCCAAGTGTGATATTGTGTCTGTAGTCCCAACTACTTGGGAGGCTGGGGTGGGAGGCTCGCTTGAGCCCTGGAGGTTGAACTATGATCATGCCATCACATTCCAGCCTTCCAGCCTGGGCAAGGAGATCCTTGTCTCAAAAAGGAAAAAAAAAAAAAAAAAAAGGTAAAAAAATTGTCTTTCTTTTTTTCTTCCAAATGAGTATCTCAACTAATTCCAATTATCCCTGTATTATCTCACCTGGACCTGCCTCCCTTAGGTCTTTATTTATTTATTTATTTATTTTTGAGTTAGGATTGCAGGCTGGAGTACAATGGCACGGTCTTGGCTCACTGTAATCTCTGCCTCTCAGGCTCAAGCCATCCTCACACTTCAGCCTCCCAAGTAACTGGGACTGCAGGTGTGTATCATCACGCCCAGCTCATTTTTGTATTTTTTATAGAGACAGGGTTCTGCCTATTTGCCCAGGCTGGTCTTGAACTCCTGGGCTCAAGTGATCCAGTGATCCACCTGCCTCGGCCTCCCAAAGTGCTGGGATTTCAATCATGAGCCACTACACCCAGCCCATTTGTCTTTCTTGAGATTTTTTTCTTCCCATATGCTCTAGCAAAGCTTACTTGATCAATGCTTAATTTCTCCATGACTTTTCTGCTTTATTAGTAGATAATGACAATAGAAAATAAATTGGGGGTATCTTAAACCTTAAAAGTAATGTGTAGGTTTTATACTAGGGATCTTTGGATACGCAATAGAAATGGATTTAGTGGTATATACTTCAGTGCTGATGACGGTCATATTTTGGAAAGATGAGCTATCTGGCATCTCGAATTTAAACATATGGAGATAACAATCCAGCCCCCTTCCTATGATATTAGTTATACATATAAAGTATTTGTATGATCTGAATATCACCTATTCATTTCCTTTATTTTAAAAATATACTTTAGGAAAATATAATTTTATCATAATCTACTTTGTAAGAATTAAGTTGTTTTGGTAAAATGATTTCACAAGAGATTGCCAATCATTAGATTAATATTACAATGTTAAATTTTGAGTGTGTGTTCCATTTTTTAAAATAACACAAATTAATAATTAACCTTTAATCTCTATATCAATATATTTTATTTCATTTTTAAATCTTTTTATAATACAGTGACTCATGGCCCAAATGTGTGCTTTGACTGCTAACATGAGACAGTCTGTTTTATTCTAGGAATTCTCAAATATATCCCAAATAAGCAAATTCTATCTTATAAAGTACTCAAATATTAAGTGTTGAAAACTTTAATTTTTAGATAAATAGAAAATGATTCAGTCCTTAAATTAATAATTTTTTTAAAAAGGTTATCTAAAGCTAATAATGAAATAGACTATAGGAGAGTCCCAGAAGCTAGCCTCTCTTAGGAGCTCTGCTAGGGCATGTTCTAATAAGTTTTTTGACTTCAGGAATTCATAGTTGATGTTGATTAAACTACTCTCCCCTCTGGTGCTGACTCCAGCAACTCTGCAGCTTCACACAGACCTACAGTCCTTGATCCTACCGTCTCTACACTCCCCTCCCAGTCCACCTTGATCATTCCTCTGCAGCCCAGTGACAGTCTACGGTCATTCATTATGATCAGTCTTCCTCATGCTCTCTCTACTCTTTTGTCTCTTTTTCTTCACTCCATTTGCTTAGGAAAACACCTGCCACACCTACTGCTTTCTGCATCTCAGCTAATAAATCTTTCTTCTAAATGTTCAGGCCTGATACAGCTATTTACGTTACATACACTTGATTAGCAAATTCTATCAGTTCCACCCATTAAAATGCGTACAGAATCGAAATCATTTTCCTTATTTTCAATTCTCTCTTTGGTCCAAGGAATCATCTTTTTTCTGAATTGTAACAGTTTCCTAACAGGTCTATCAGACTGATCTTTCTTCTCTCCTTATATTCCCAGTCTATTTTCAATACAAAAGCCAGAGTACCAAAAGCCAGAGTAATCCCTTTCTTTCTTTCTCTCTCTCTCATTCCTTTCTTTCTTTCTCTCTAAGAGTAATCCCTCTCTCTCTCTCTCTCTGTCTTGCTCTGTCACCCAGGCTGGAGTGCAGTAGCTCCATCTCGGCTCACTGCAGCCTCTGCCTCCCAGGTTCCAGCAATTCTTCTGCCTCGGCCTCCTGGGTAGCTGGGATTACAAGCGCCCACCACCACGCTCAGCTAATTTTTGCATTTTTAGTAGAGACAGGGTCTCACTATGTTGGCCAGGCTGGTCTTGAATTCCTGACTTCAGGTGATCCGCTTACCTCAGCTTCACAAAGTGCTGGGATTACAGGTGTGAGCCACCCCACCTGGCCAGTAATCCCTTTGAAAACATAAAACAGATTATGTCTCAACTCAATTTGAAAGACAATTGTTTTATTCTGGTCTGATCTGCGTACAAGCCTCCACTTCCCTGCCTTGTTATCTCTCAGGTCTCATCTCTTCCTATCCTCACTTGTCACTCCACTACAACCCATCTGTCTTGCTTTTCTTGGATCATTCTAGCAATGCTCACAGGTGCTTCACAGCCTTTAAACTTGTCTCTTTGGTCTGGAATGCTATTTTCCCTGGAGGCTACTAGGTTGGTTGAGGATGGAGAAGACATTGTTTCTTCACCTTCTACAGGTCTTGGTTTAATTATCACCTTCTCAGAAAGATCATTACTAATCATAGGATTTAAATGTTATCATCTCTGACCCCACTTTCTTTTCTTGAGTTTCTTTATCACATTTAGACAATACAATTTATTCTACTCATTTGTCTTATCTATTTTCTTTCTTCATGAGATGTAAGTCCATTATGTCATTTGTTAGTTTTATTTATTGTCGAATTCTCTGTGACTAGAACAGTGCTTGAACAGTCTTTGCTTGACATAAGTTTGTTGAATATATTCAGAAAAAAACGTACAATTGGTTTTTAGTCATCATAATTGGTAAGAACTTGGGCTTTCGAGTCAAAGATCTTGTGTTCATTTTTTGGCTCCACCAATTATAAGCTGAATGACCATGAAAATAATAACCTTATCCATCTCACAGAGCAGTTGTGATATATTAATGAAGAACAAGCTTGAAGGATGTGTTTTAGAGTTCCTGGCCAGAGTAAACACTGGTCACTGTTTTTATTAAAGTATATTGGAGTGGGCGGAGAAATGTGCTGTGTGTCCTGTATGCTGTATCTCATTAAGTCTGCTTGCCTGTATGTTAAACATGAAGTGCTGTTGCCTCTGGGGACTCCAGGAATATCTGGACTCCTCCAGACTTTTAGACTAAATGAAGGTATGGGGTAGGTTGATGTTTTCTCTAGGGTTGTGTCTTGTCAAGTATCTACTGGACATACCTTAATTTATTCTGCAATTACTCATACTCACCAGTACTTATTGGAAATGTAAATAAAGAATACTATAAATTATGATGAAAAGGATGGGGAACCATAGGATAAATAAAGAGAAGCTAAAATTAATCTCTGAAACCTGAGTCAGTCCAGAGACTGTGGTAGGTCCCAGAGGGGAATCCTGGCTGTAGGGATCCCCTAAGGCCTTCAGGGTTTACACTTTCCATTTGGGTGTGGGCATATGACTCAGGCTGAATCATCCCCACTGAACTAGTCCAGCTGTTTCCATTTCCAGAGCTGTGAGAACTTCCTTGGTATGCAGGTTGTCAAAGTAGTCATTTAACGTGCTTTAAAAATTGCTGAAGTGAAATCTGCCTTAGAAAAGAAAAAATAAATTCTGCTGTTTTTAGAGGTATGAATCAACCTGGGAGCCCAATCCTAAATTACAAAAAGTGGAAAAACCTTACCCTAACTCTCCAGTTAGAAACCACCTTTGCACCTGGACTCTTTTGATTTAATAGCACATTCTAACATGGAAAAAGAAGAAAAGAGGAAAAAAAATTAAACTCAGTAAGAATGGTAACTTTCCAAAAAAAAATAAAATAAAATAAAAGCTTCTGGTCGCAATTTAGGAATTGGAAAAAAAAGAAATTAAAACTCTTCTCACTGTATCATAGAGTTCTACAGGATTGTTAGGATCTGCAAATATTTTTAAATGGAAATCAAATTATTTAGGAAGAATATATTTTATTAGTGTTTGTGGAAGATTTTGCAAGGCAGTATGTGGTAGAATATTCAAAGTGCTAGAGATGAGTTAGATCAGACTCTGGCTTATTTCCCAGGAAATATAATATTCTATAAAGAAAAGCAGTATAATCGGTTTCTTATGCTACTCATTCAGGTGTCTCTCGTTTAGTGGAAATTCAAAACAGAACTTCAAAGATAAATCTACTTAACATGTAAAAGAATAAGACCAGATACCAACAGAAGCTAAATGGCGTTCTTGTGTATAAAAATTTTGAATGCATAAAATTTATAATTTTATAGAATTAGTAAAAATAGAAAGGAATGTTGACAGACATAGAATTAGAACATGTTCATTAAGTAAAAAAACAAAAAGCCCAATTTTACTTCCATACCGAATATAATCAAATAATCCTGTTGCAACTGAAAGGCTAAACCAGATTAAGAAATGCTAATCATTGTGTTAGGTACAGAGATGTCCTCTGTAGATATCGAACCAGCAAGTAAAAGAAAAATTAGATGTAAATCAAGCTCAGAATTAAGTGGGCAAAGAAGATTGAAAAGCTAGCAAAAATGCCTGAAATTAATGAATAGGTAGGTTGGCCCATATTAATATTCAAATATTTAACTTGAACTTATAGTCTTTTGTGTTTTTGAAGTTATTTTTAAAGATAGATAATTTTTAAGTCACTGATATAAATTGTTGCCAGAAAAGTTCAAGTAATATATCCTGAAAATTTAAGTATTATTATTACTAATTCTGATATTTTACTTTATAGCATAGATTCTTAATAGGTTTTGTATCACCAGCTTTTGCTGTTTGTGAGGAATTTTTAATTTCACAATGACTGGGGACACCGTCAGTGGTTAGGGCTGATAGCCAGGGTGCTATCTATTCTGCAATACAAATCAACTAAGACTTAAGGAAAACTTATGGCATAAGGAAAACTTTCTTATTTAGTTTTGCAATATTTTGCTTGACATTCATATAGTTAAAACACTCATGATTATTTGAACCTAGATTTTCATTCTATTTTACATATAAAGCAAAAATTATTTTTGTATGTTTTTCAAATTTACCAGATTTTTCAGGAATGCAGCTATAATGTAAATGTAAGTGTATATTTATTTATGTTGATTTCTTTTTATGATCCCCCAATACTATAGGACTTCTACTGGCTCTCTAGCTTAAGTTCTAAACTGAAATTAGCTTATTGGTCTTTTCCTAATCTTGTTCCTTGAGCAACTTTCTGTGATGAGAGACAAGGAATCCTGACCCAAGTTAGAGAATAGTTTTCTCCTAAGGCCTAGAGAAGAGCTGCTGTAAGCTAGCCACTACAGGCCTTCTTTCCCTGGTTTCCCTGAATCTTTCAGGGTCAAAAAGACCTCCCAAAGAGAAGTAATCACAAACTCATTTTTACTTTGCTAGCTTTAGGAAAAAGGAAGCAATTTAGAAAGTGAGAAGAATCCAAACAGAGTTCCTCCCTGGGAAAGCTCTTCTAACACAATAGCCTACTTTGTCTCTCTGTTAATGGTGAGAAAGAGTGGCCTAGAGATACTGCTACAGCATATAGCCATCACTTATAAACTACTAGAGCTACTATTTTTTTTTTTTACGATGGTGTTTGTTTTTGTAAAATAGTTTGAGATAATTTTCTCAAAAAAGGGAAAGAACTAAGAAATTATAACCTAATAATTTTTACAGAGTCTATATGAACATTTATTATTAGTATGTAAGAAATGAACATTTAAATATCTTTGTAGGCACATAACATGTTTTTTTAATGTATGTTACATAAATTACTATTAAAAAAAACACAAGGCTGTAATCCTAGCACTTTGGAAGGCTGAAGTGGGAGGATTACTTGAGCCTGGAAGTTCAAGACCAGCCTCAGCAACATAGTGAGACCCCATTTCTACCAAATATTTAAAAATTTAGCCTGGTGTTATGGCATGCACCTGTAGTCCCATCTACTTGGGAGGCTGAGATGGGAGGATCACTTGAGCCCGAGAGCTGGAAACTAAAGTGAGCCATGATTGTGCCAATATACTCCAGCCTGGTGACAGAGTGAAAGCCTGCCTGATGAAAAAAAAATAAAATACAGTCTCAACATCCTGGTATATGTCATTATATTAAATATTTTATACATGCTGTAACATTTATACATTTTCCACTAAATATTTACTGGAGATCAATGCTCTGTAACCATTTCTTATATCATACATTTTTCATGTCTCTACTTAAACCACCTACAGATCCATCATTATTGATTTTCAATAAAAGAGGGATGTGAAGTCACACATTCACGTACATACACACACACATGAAAACATCCTGGGAATGATGGGTTTCAAATGACTCTCATATTTTGCATATTACATCAAAATGGCTATCCAGAGCTTTATTACCTGAAGTGTGGTTCATGGAAGAGCAATAATTGACATCACTTGGAGCTTGTTTGAAATGCAGAGTTATAGGCCGCAGAATCGGAATCTGCATTTTTATGAATTTCCTCTTATGATTTCTATACATATACAATTTGAGGAACAACACTCACGAAAAGGGTCAGCAAACTTTCTGAAAATGGCCCATTAGTAAATATATTAATTTATAAGCCATTCAGTCTGTCTCAACTGCTTAACCCTGAAGGTGTAGTACAAAAGCAGTTGTAGATGATATGAAAACAGTTGGGTATGGCTGTGTTCCAATAATGCTTTACTTATGAAAACTGAAATTTAATTTCCACATGTCACCAAAAAGTATTCAAACTATTTTTCCTTGAAAACTTCTCATTACTTAAAATGTAAGAATTCTCCTAGCTCACTGTGGGCTCCCAGATTCAGCTCGTTTGCTGCAGTTTAATACCCTCTGATCCAAAGCACAATAATCTTCCATAAGGTGATATTCTACGCAGAGTTAACAGAATATCTGAAAAGCCAAAAGTAGAATTGCAAAAAAAAGGAACCTAGTTTCAAACTCCTGGAAACCATGTTAAAGACAAAATGACAACAAAATAAGACAATCATGAAAAGAAAATAAATTCCTATTATCATGTATATGTATGTAACAAATATATGTAATATATCGAAGTATGTATACAAAATACATATGTATATATTATATAAATAAATATATGTATGTAACATGTACTTATTATAGAAAATATTGAAAAATGAAAATATTTAGGCTACGTAAATTATTTTCTTCAGAGACACACTGTTAAACTCTCAGTCTATTTCCTGCAAGATATTTTTTGTATGTATACACAATAATTACTTATATATAATTTTATATTCTAATTTTCCCAGGTAATTATTTCATAAACTTTTATGTATTTATAAATGGGCTTCCAAAATTCATGTTTTTTAAGGACAGCCTAATATTCTAATATAAGGATGTATTGCAATTTCTTAGGCTTTGGTATTTTAAAAGACTTGTGGAAAACACAGTGAAGATGACTGAAAGGAGAATGAGTAATGATTACTCAGTATAACAAGCTAAACCTTAAAAAAGGAGTGGTTGCAGAAGTGCCTAATTATAGAGTGCAGAAGGACCTCATCTGATACTCAGTTGAAGAGCATCAATTGAAGAACTACCTCCAGGAAGGGTGGGTACTTACATATACCAAGGGGAGATAACTAGGCAAATTTTTCATTGCAAAGTTAATGCATATTTTAAAAAGCATTTTAAAAAGTAAGTATAAGGTATTTGAAAAGTTCTAATTCTCCTAGCATGTTCCTGTAATGCAAAATAAAACTTATTTCAAACCTAGTGTAATCATAATAATTTAAGACAATAAAAAGTTATTGAGATCATACAGAATAGCTACTAGGATGTTCATTGTATATTAGCTGCATGAAGAAAAACAGAAACAAATTGTGTAAACAGTGTGGTCCCTCCTGTTCAAAAATATTAAAAAATCTCTGTAGAGGTGTGATGACAGAGATAATACAGTTGACCCTCAACCAACATGAGTTTGAACAGTGCAGATCCATGTATAGGTGGATTTTTTCAATAAATGTATTTTAACAATTTCTTGAGATTATGTCAATTTGAAAAAGATAAAATACATGGCCTACAAACATGAAAAATTAAGAATAATCTAAATATATCATGAATGAATAAAATATATGTAGACATTAGTCTTTTTATCATTTACTACCACAACGTACACATAAATTTATGCAAAGACAAAATCCATCAAAACTTAGGAACACATATATTTAGAGACCTTACATAGCAACATTTGCAATACAGGTAAATGTAAATAAATGTAAAGAGACAGTATTAAGTCATAACAGCATAAAATTAACTGTAGTACATACTATACTACTGTAATAATTTCCAAGCCACCTCCTGTTGCTATTGCAGTGAGTTCAAGTGGTGGGGGTACCTGCTCAAATGCCAGATAACACCAATTATCTCCATGCAAACAGTTCATTTCTCTAGTAAATTTTGTGTGGTAGTAAATTGTACTCTTTCATAGTTCTGCATTTTTCACTGTGTTTAATGCAGCACCTTAAACCTGGAGTAACAACATGGAACCCAAAGTGTCACTAGTGATGCTGGAAGTGCTCCCAGGAAGCAGAGAAGTCATGACAATACAAGAAAAAGCTGAACTGCTTGATATGTACCACAGATTGAGGCCTGCAACTGAGGTTGACCCCATTTCAGACAGATGATTCATCTAGGAAACAGACAATGTAAACTTACTTTATGGACCAAGACAGTAAAGTATTGCAAATGTATTTTCTATTCCTTGTGATTTTCTTTTTTCTAGCTTATGTTATTATAAGAATATGGTGTATGACACATGTAACATAGAAAATACGTGTTGACTATTTATGTATATGAAATTTTTGACTGTTTGCGGGATGGCACCCTTAAACCCCCAGTTGTTCAACGGTCAATTATACATCAAGTGTTAAAACACTGAAATAAATTTTGTAATTGTATTGGCTTTTCACCAAAAGTGTGTGGTGTCACTTAAGACAGTGTGGCAATTCCTCAAGGATCTAGAAATAGAAATTCCATTTGACCCAGCAATCCCATTACTAGGACTATAAATCATTCTATTATAAAGACACATGCACACGCATGTTCATTGTGGCACTGTTTACAATAGCAAAGACCTAGAACCAACCCAAATGCCCATCGATGATAGATTGGACAAAGAAAATGTGGCACATATACCCCATGGAATACTATGCAGCCATAAAAATAGATGAGTTTGTGTCCTTTGTAGGGACATGGACGGACCTGGAAACCATCATTCTCAGCAAACTGACACGAACAGAAAATCAAACACTGCATGTTCTCACTCATAGGCGGGTGTTGGACAATGAGAACACATGGACACAGAGAGGGGAGCATCACCCACTGTGGTCCATTGTGGAGGAGCCAGGGTGGAGAGGGATAACGTGGGGAGAAATGTCATGTATAGGTGATGGGGGGATGGTGGCAGCAAACCACCTTGCCATGAATGTACCTATGCAATAATCTTGCATGATCTGCACATGTATCCCAGAATCTAAAGTACAAAAAAAAAAAAAATGAAAAATAAAATGGAGCAGGTAAAGGACATGAAGGAATGGTTTTCATGCACAATTGTCTGATTTAAAAAAAAAAAACTATCAACAAAAGACTCTGCAAAAAAACTACAACGTTGCACAAAAGCCATCACAACTTTATGCAAACAACTAACTAAATGAATAAACTTCCGCCAGAACATCTGCCCAGCAACTGCCTATCCAACCTTGCACCGACCCCAACCTTGTTATTCCTCTTTTCAGCTAAGGATAATTATCTCACAACAATGATGTAATTCTCTTCATTTTTTCTTTAAAAACCTTTGTTTTCTTTTACATCTCTAAATATGCACAGAGATTACTATGGCACACATACATCCATTGCAATTGCTACTCTGGACTAAACATCGTTTCTTTTAGCATTTCCCTGTCTGTTGTTATAAAAACAACTGCAAACTGCATAGGCTACTGGCCTGGTTTTCCTGACTTCCCCGTAAAAGTAATTTACTGTCCTTTGAGTTGCCAAATTTTCCATACCTCTCCCCTTCCCTTACGAAGAAGTGTACATATATATGCATCTGTACCTAATTGGGTTATTGGATAATCATTTCCCTGTGACTCTTCCATGTTACGCATATTAAGTAAATTTGCAATAATTTAAAGAGAGGCAATCAGTTATAAAGATAACTGAAGTGAATAAGTGAATATGGATATGGGCAATCTATTTTTTTAGCTTACATAGATCCTAAATTGCTTTTTCATTATATCTTTTTTCCCCAAAAATATTACCAATAACTGATTGGAACCCCTTTAAAATAGCAAATGCTTCTCAAGTAATACATTATTTCAAAACAGTTATTTAGAGGATAGGGTGAATGGAAAATAAAATGCTACATATACGTCACGAAATATAGATCTAAAAATTTTTCTTTCAGATAAAATGTGTCTCACTAGACTTTAGGGTACATTTTCATCTTACAAGTGAGATAATTATTGCCTATAAAAGTACACTTAATGGCTAGGAGTGGTGACTCATGCCGGTAATCCCAACACTTTGGGAGGCCACCTCCCAGGTCAAGTGATTCTGTTGCTTCAGCCTCCCAAGTAGCTGGGTGGGATTAAGGCAAACACTGCCACGCCCAGCTAATTTTTTGTATTTTAGTAGAGACAGGTTTCACTGTGTTGCCCAGGCTGGTCTTCAGTGCCTGAGCTCAGGCAATCTATCCGCCTAGGCCTCCCATACTTCTAGGATTACAGCGTGAACCTCCGTGCCCAGCCAGCTTTGCATTTGCTTCTCCTAAAAGGAAAAAACAGTAAGGGTGAGAAAGCCAAGCTTTGCAGTGGTGGACAGATACTTTTTTTGCCATAAAATATTTTTCCTTTAATATGCCATGAGATATCTTGGTTATATAGCTTCAAAAGTATTTTTCTAGACACATCTCATCCTTTCAAAATATTTCCCCAGTCCTTCCAGCACAATAAGGGATGCAGGATCACAGCTCTGTCGACCTTCTCTTTTTGGAAGCAATACAACACCAATTATTTCAGTGGTAATAGATTCTTAACTAATAAAGAGAATCATTTACAAATATTAGAAATCTAGTTTTGAAATGTTTGTATTAATTTTAATCTGAATCCATGTTTTGTGTTTGTTTTTAAAGGCAGCAGTTTGACCAACAACTTGCTGATAAACACATTTGTGCTGAGGAAAGGGAAAGAGAGGAAAAGAGAATGCTGCATTTCTTCATTGGACCTAAAAGTGCTAATTTCACTAAGGGACACCTAAAAGCAAACAAGCAATGATTGTTTTAAAACTTTTACTGCAATACAACAATGAAGTAAACAGTAGTCAGACACATACAATTTTTTCTCCAAACGAACCCAAAATGTACACAGGAAAATAACTATACTTGTAGAGCTTCTCAGATCATGTTAGAAGGGCCTGTCTGGGTGCCATGGTACTTCACACCTGTAATCCCAGCACTTTGGGAAGGCAAGACAGGAGGATCACTTGATCCCCAGCATTCGAAATCAGCCTAGGCAACATAGTAAGATCTTGTCTTTACAAAAAATTAAAAATTAGCCAGTCATGGTGGTGTGCTTCTGTAAGTCCCAGCTACCTGGGAGTCTGAGGCAGGAGAATCACTTGAGCCTAGGAGGTCAAGACTGCAGTAAGCCGTGATCAGGCCACTGCACACCAGCCTGTGTGACAGAGCAAGACTGTTTCAAAAAGAATTTTTAAAGGCCTGTAATTACCAAGAAATTTTAAAAGGGTTAAAGTAGTAGTTATTTTCACTGTAAGAAAAGCTTCCCTTTCTCTCCTACCCCACCCCACGTACTTAACATGAAAGACTGGGCTTTCTTATACATTAATTTTAAACTTCTGTGAAGCAGCAACAATTAACCATCAATAATTTGGCATTTTTTTTACAGTTGCCACAGAGTTTCTTTTTAATTTCACAATGCAATTATCCAGAGTTTTCATGAAACAGAGACTGAAAATTCCACATAGCAATGATTCTTTGTGAAACCAATGTTAAGTCAAAGAAATACAAAGCAGGACATTACACTAAATTTATGAATTTAGTACACTAAAAAGAGTGAAACCTAGGGAAAGTTACCTACTTTATAGAAGAAAGAAAGACTTGCAAACGCAGGTTGGATTATCATGTTTGGATGTGCAGCATCTGCTAATTGAAGCAGACGTGCTCTGTATTCATCCCTGTCCTACATCCTGGCTCCCACCCTCCCCACCCCCAACAATCTATCACATACAAAGTATTGTGGATAAGATCCCAAGTCCTTCCAGACAACCCACTGGATGCAGTTAGTGTGAGGCACTTGTGTAAAGTGTAAGATATAAAAAAGTCCCTTTCGATCTTCATTCAAGTTCTGCTATAGGAGAAAATTGGTAGCCAATTGATGTTCTTCTCACAAATGAAATATGCTCCTATGACATGTCTTTCAGGAAATCAAATCCTAATGCCTTTGACCTTTCTGTAGCTTCTTTAAGGTTACTTGAATGTGGTTCATATGACCGCTTCCAACTTTGCAATTCCTCTCCTGCCACTTCCACCTTTCCTCCATGACCACCAGCTTCTTGAACTAGTTCATTTACCATCTGAATAAAATGTTCCTGGTGCTAATTTGCTGCAGCAATTAAGGATTCTCTTGACCTATCCGTTATAGTGATGCCGGAAAAGCAGGTAAGGATTCTATTGAGTAATTTGCCTTATCTGTCAAAACTGAGGATGATTCTGTAAAACTTCATGGGGATGTTCTCCACAACTTGTAGTTGTTGCTGTCAGAGTTACAGCAGCTGAAGCCACTGCTGCAGACTGAGGAGCCTCGTACTACTTGCTTGAGGAAGCTCAACCACAGCCTGACCTTTTCTACCTCCAGAAATTCCTATTAAAAGATACTCCACTGCTCTGTCAGGATCGTTGAAAATGGCTCTTGGGGCCATAATTACTTGCTCTTGTTTATAGCTCATGGACATGGTCTCGGTCTCAGTTACCATATTCTCACAGGACTGACCTTTTACAGGTGCCCTTGCATCTTCAAAAAAGTTTTTTTGTTTTTTGTTTGTTTTTTTAGACAGAGTTTTGCTCTTGTTGCCTAGGCTGGAGTGTAATGACATGATCTTGACTCGTCACAACCTCCACCTCCCGGGTTCAAGCTATTCTCCTGCCTCAGCCTCCCGAGTAGCTGGGATTACAGGCATGTGCCACCACGCCCAGCTAATTGTGTATTTTCAGTAGAGTTGGGGTTTCTCCATGTTGGTCAGGCTGCTCCTGAACTCCCAACCTCAGGTGATCCACCTGCCTTGACCTCCCAAGGTGTTGAGATTACAGGTGGAGCCACTGTGCCGGCCTAAAAAAGGTTTGACAGAGAAGAATCCCCTGGTGTACTCTCAGTTGATGTTGGGCTAGTAGCCGCTGGTGTTTCTGCTGACTTCTCTGCAGATTTATCTTGTTTCATTGCACTCGCAGGTACATGTTCAGCGCATGCTCTTGTTGGTGCTGGAGTGATAGATATGGGTGTAGATGTGGGAGCCAAGGCAGAGAGGAGGGTTGTGGCCTGAGCCACAGCAGCTTCCGTAGAGGAACTAACTGCACAGTGGTTGCAGGATTTGACTGCTGAGTTGTAGCTGAAGCTGGTATTGTCACTGCTTTGGGTTTTGTCACCATAAACTTATCAAGTTTACATTTTTGAGAGCAGTGTCATCATTGACAATTTTGCCAGCATAAAATAATTTTGACCTGCTAGCAGAAAGTCGTTTTTCGTCTTTTCAGATTCACTCTTATTTTTCAGTACTTTCACTGTCTCTTCAGAGTCAGTGTTGATCTCGTAGGTTGGTTGCCTAAGTCTTCAGGGTGACCTGTGTGGTACACCTCACAGCTACACTGCAGGGCCATTGCTGGTGCCGGCCAGACTGGCTCTGTGGCTTGCCCAGGTCTTGGGGTCACCTGCACTCCTTGCACTCTGAGAAGGAAGGCGGTGGGGGCTGGGTGCTTATCATATTCACCCGGCTGGGTGGTCTCACCAATAGCCCAGGCCCCAGTTCATGCTGATGCCTCCTCCACTATGGCTTTCCTTGTGAGCAAGTGCACTGAGTCTGCAGGAGGCATGAGGAGTTCTGTGACATAAGAGAATCCACTAGCCCATGGCACAGGATGATGGTTGTCATCATCATGACTTACCCTTCAGTATTTGATGAATTCTTAAGGTGACTCCAGTGATCCCCACCTCCTAGTGTTCATGCCCTGTGTGATCCTCTTCCCTTGAGTGTGGGTGAGACACATGACTTCCTTCTAGCTGACAATGGCAAAGGTGATGGGATGTATATGTTTATGTGTATATGATTGCATGATTACATGATATTAGATTGTAGTGCTCATCTTGTTGGACTCTCTCCCTTGCTCACTTTGAGAAACTAGAGGCTATGTTGGGGAACCCCACATAACAAGAATCTCTGGGAGACCTGCAGGACTGAGGGCAGGCTTTGGAGTAACAGGCTTTAAGAAACTGAAACCCTCAATCCTACAGTTACAGGAAGCAGAATTTTACCAGCAAGTTGAGGAAGCTTGGAAGCAGATCCTTCCCTTGCAGAGCCTGCAATGAGACCTCAGCTCCAGCAGACGCCAATTGCAGCCTTGCTAGACCCTGAGCAGAGGACCCTAGCTAAGCTGTGCCAGCCTCCTTCCACAGAAACTATGAGTTAATTAATGTGTTGTTTTCAGTCACTGAGTTTGTGGTAATGGTTCCTCAGTGATAGAGAACTAATATATCTAGTAAACCATAGTTCATAGATTCAGTATCTGTAAACTTGGTGTAAGAATATTGATAATGATTTTTAAAAAATGCATGTTTACCAGGCAGGGCAACATAGCAAGACACCATCCTAAAAAATAAATAAATTAAATTAAATTAGCCAGGCATGTTGGCACATGCTTGTAGTCCCAGTTACTCAACAGGCTGAGGTGGGAGGATTGCTAGAGCCCAGGAGGTCAAGGCTGCAGTGAGCTGTGATGACACTACTGCACTCCAGCCTGGGTGACAGAGTGAGACCCTGACTCATAAATAAAGCATTTGCAAAGTAAACTATTTAGAAATAAATGTTAGTAAAGTTGGTAATGGAGGAGAGTAGGTTTTGGACAGAGGGAAATTATTATAGACCATGGACAACATTGATATGAAAGTTATAGGCCATTGTTTTTTTAGTTTAGTTTTTTTTTTCTATTTGCATATTTTTTATAAAAGCTGAACAATGATTTGTGACATGGAAGCATCGCCTACCTATTTAGTCATGTGATGGCAGCAGTGGTCTGACAATAGCAATTTGAAAAGAAAGACGAAGTATAGAAAAAAGAGAGTCAAAGGGATGTTAAAGAATGCTTTGCTGTAACAGGAAAGAGACTGCTGAGGAGATAGTATAGAGAAAAGGAGTTTGAAGGAAGATTGCTGTTTTGCTTTTTCTTCTTAATATGAAGACTTGAGCACACTGATATGTCTATTTTAAGAGAAAGAGGATTAGCAACTTATAATGTAAAGTTTCTAAGAAGTGGGAAGAAATAGAGTTCAGACTAAAGCTAGAAATATGAATGGCAGGTTGGGCGTGGTGGCTCACACCTGTAATCGCAGCATTTTGGGAGGCTGAGGCCCAAGTGAGGAGGACAACCTGAGGTCAGGAGTTCGAGACCAGTCTGGCCAAGATGGTGAAACCCCGTCTCTTCTAAAAATACAAAAATTAGCCGGGCCCAGTGGTGAGTACATAATTCCAGCTGCTCAGGAGGCTGAGGCAGGTGAATTGCTTGAACCCAGGAGGCAGAGGTTGCACTGAACCTAGATGATGCCACCGCACTCTAGCCTGGGTGACAGAGCAAGACTCCATCTCAAAAATAAAAAAAAGAAAGAAAAGAAAAGAAAAAAGAAATATCAATGGCATAGTAGTAAGTCTGTAGCTTTTTCCATGAAATAGACATCCAGGTTATATGCTATAAGTGAGGAAAGATTTGGGGAAGGGTGGCTTACACATTGGAGAAGAAATGTTTTGGGAAAAGTACTGAGAAGAGTGAGGCTATGAGTTTAATAGCAGAGGATCCTAAATTTTCTGGACAGTGAAGAGAGCCCAAGTGAGTTACTGTTTATACCTTTAGTGTAATATCCATCCTCCTTGTCATGGCTTGTTGAGACAATACGTAGCTACTTTGGATCTAGACATAGAGAAAGCAGGTGTATAACTCCGTTCTCACACTGCTATGAAGACATACCTGAGCCTGGGTAATTTATAAAGAAAGGAAGTTTAATTGACTCACAAAGATAATTTATAAAAAAAGTGCTTTAATTGACTCACAAAGAAGGTTACAAAATAAAAGTGAGAAAGAACTATTCTGCATAGCTGGGGAGACCACAGGAAACTTAGAATCAAGATGAAAGGCTACCTCTTCACATGGTAGCAGGAGAGGAAAGGAGTGCCAGATGCATATAAAACCATCCTATCTCATGAGAACTCATTCATTATCATGAGAACAGTATGGGGGAGCCGCCTTATGATTCAATGACCTCCCCCTGGTCCCTCTCAGGCACATGGGGATTATGGGATTACAATTCAAAATGAGATTTGGGTGGGGACACAAAGCTAAACAATATCATGAAGTAATCATACTAATCTAGGGCTGTGTTTTGCCTGATGGTTGAGGAATAAGAAAGAGGCACTAAGGAATTTAGGTTATTGGCAATAGCATTATTGAAACAGGGAAATCTTAGAATCTAAGCAGGATAAGGAGGAAGAAAAGATAAGAGAGGCTGATGAATTGGAAGAAAGTCAAAAGGTAAGTAATCTAAAGGTTCTGATGAGGTATTAACTGTCTTTCATTCTGATAGAGTATATTGTCTTTCTGCAGAGGTCATTCATTTCATTAATGAGAATGAAGAGGTATTAGGTTGCTAACTACATCTCTTCAACAGTACACAGGAGACATTGTATATTTACAGCAATGGCTTTGAAGACGTGAAACAGGAATAATACAAGAGATAAGCTATTTCAATCCTGAAAAACCAATATGCTTTTTATATTGTTGTCGGAAGTACCTATAGGAGGTAGGGGTTTTTTGTTTTGACAGAGTCTTGCTCTGTCATTAGGCTGGAGTGTAGTGGTGCTATCTCAGCTTACCGCAACCTCCATCTCTTGGGTTCAAGTGATTCTCCTGCCTCCCAAGTTGCTGAGACTACAGGCAAATACCACCACACCCAGCTAATTTTTGTATTTTTAGTAGAGACAGGGTTTCACAACGTTGGCCAGGATGATCTCGAGCTGTTGACCTTGTAATCTGCCTACCTTGGCCTCCCAAATTCTTTGGATTACAAGCATGAGCCACCGGCCAGGAGGTAGTTTTTAAGAGAAAAAATACCCACTGTTCAAATGGTACAAATAAAACAGCTAACATATTTATAAAATTTCATGCAGATCTTTTCATAACCCAAAAATTGAGACAGTAAAACTTATTTAAATATGCTAATATTAACATGAAGACCAGATACAAATACAGGAACATTTGCGTATAAAAAGTTTGAGTATAAACATATGGGTTTCAAAATATTTATTTTACTTAAGTTTACTCAGTATTACTACATCTATGATACAGATGATAGAAAATAATGCTCAGAAAAAGCTAAATATTTTGATCAAGGGCATCACCCAGCCACACAGTGTTAAAACAGGATTCAACACATACTCTTTAACTCTAAATATTTGTTTAGAAAATTTTTTCCAGCTAAAAACATGATTACAGATACTTGTAGATAGTTGAAATTAGTCTTTGGTATTATAAATTATAGTTAATTATATTCAATATTTTTTTTTTAGTAATTATACCTCTTAACTTTTTGACTTCCAATAAAAATTTAGAGTTACTATGAGTAAAACATGGATTTCTGAGGGATGAGCTTTCTAGGCAGAGGAAACAGCATGCACAAAGGCCCTGAAGCAGGAGTATACTTACCTAGGCTGAGAATTATCAAAGGACTCAATGTGACTTGAATGGGGTGAGAGAGAAGGAAAATGATAGCTCAGGTAAAAGATATAGCAGGGGTTTGCATCAAGAAAGATCTCCTAGACCACTATAAGGATTTGATCTTTATCCTAACTGATATGGAGCAGAAGAGCATTTGTGGAAAGGGACCTAGATATATTCATTTATTTAGATGGAGGAAGTAGATTTATAGATGGAGAGAATAAAGGGCAGGCTAGAAACCAGAACATGTTCAGGTACAGATACTTATTAAACATGCAGGTGGAGATGTCTAGAAGGCAAGTGAATATAAAATCTGTAATTTAGTGGAAAGGGTTGAATGGTTGCATTTATTGGTATAAATTTGTGATCCTCAGCACTTTGTTGTTATGAAAAGTCATGGTCCTGGATAAGATTTCTAGAGGGTGTACTAGTCAGGGTTCAATTAAAGAAGCAGTTCCCCTAGAAGATAAATATGGATTTGTTATAAGGATTTCAAATTATACATTTTTGGAAGTGGATTAATAAGTCACTGTAAGGTAGTTGTCTTCCTGCCTAACAATAGAACTTGTTGTACAGAGGGTGAGTAGTCAGAAAAGAAGTTTACAAAATGAAAGAGAGAAAGAAGAAGCTAAAATCCACAAGCATGGACAATGAACAAGAACCCAGTGGAGACAGACGAAAACCAGTATCAGCCCCTGTCACCTCTGATTTTGGTGACGTGGGTGTCCTGCAGAAGCTAGAGCCCTTAGTCACGGAGTTAAAGGCACATACTGGCCCAGGAGACAGAGAAGGTGGAGAAGGTTCCTTAGAAGGTGGAGCAGTGGCAGGCCTGAAATCTGCCACTGAAACCAACATGTACACAACCTGCGTGTTTTACAAAATGACTGTTGTTTCTTTTCTACACTTCAATTCTCTGAAGAATCTCCTTTTTGACTCAGTCTGATCAGAAATAAACAAGAAAGGAAACTCTAGAAAAGGTAGTTCGGTTTAGCCAAGTTGATATATTGCAAATCTGCTATATTGGGTGAGTATAGATGGAGAACAGATAAGGTCACAGGTCTAAATCCAGTGACACTAAAAAATTTAGAGGTTAGGAACGCAGGGGTTTCTATGAAGTGTCTTTAACTGCAGAAGGCACAACTCTCTTAGTCCATTTTTTTGCTGCTATAATAGCATACCACAGACTGGTTAATTAATTAATAATAGCTTATTTGGCTCATGGTTCTGGAGGCAGAGAAGTTGAAGTTTGAGAGGCCACATCTGGTGAGGGTTTTCTTACTGCCTCATAACATGGAGGAAGGCATCACATGGCAAGGAAGTGCATATGTTTGACAGTAAGACAGAAGAAAGCTGGCTGACCTCATCCTTCCTTCAGGAGCTCACTCTCAAGACAACAGCATTTATCCAGTCGTAAGGGCAGAACCCTCAGGGCCTAATAACTGCTTAAAATTCCCACCATTAAATACTGTCATAATGACAATTAAATTTTAACATAAGTTCAGCAGGGGACATTCAAGCCATAGCTATACCCTTCTTTATTAATTCTTAATTATTGCACACAAAGAGAATGTGATGACGACTTTGGACTACCTGATGGAGATTACCTTTTGAGGACGGATGAGCTACAAGATAGAAAGTGTTCATATCAGTAATGATCCTTACTCCGGAACACCAGTCTTGGACTTAACCCAGTACTGTGTTTACAAGAAGTCAAATTTGTCATACTTAAATCACTGTTGTTTGGGTTTTCTACCACCTGCAACCAAACAAAATTCCAATTGATAGAGTAGATTCAGGAGAAAAGGAGAGATGAACAAATGAAGACAGAGTATAGACAGTATTTTGAAGAAATTAGCTATAAGTTGGAACCAGAAATGAATCTTTAGCTGGAGGATAAGTAAGATTAGGGGGAGATTTAATTTTATGATGGGAAACTACATTTTTTTCTATGCTGTTTGGGAATTATCCAATAAAGAGGAATCATTTGATTATGTAGGAAAGATAAGAAATCATACACTGAATAATGGAAAAAAAAGAAAAATTCTGGAAGAAATATGTAACTAACTTGATTGCTTATTTAGAAAATTTATACTTGCATATCATTATAGCTTAAAAACTACAGAAAACAGTGCATTCTGAGACTCTAAATTGAATTTCCATAAATTTGTAACTTGTCATGAGAAATGAATAATATGTCGTATTTTTAACACTGTAAAGAATTTTTCAAGGTAAACGTTTATTTTAAAACTTGTATCACTCAGGAAATCTTTAACTTGATTTTCACCCTTACCTGTAAAATCCATTATTGTGTTTTTCATTTTAGTCCTGCATAACTCTTATCAATTTTATTGTACAAACATGATGCACTAGTTTTCTTTTCTTAATTAGCTATTAAAATTTCATTCGGTACAGTTTTAATTAAAATTCCATTTTTATAACTTTTCTTAACAATGATTAGTGATCTACCTTGAGATTATTAAACAATGCATTGAAATTCTCCTGCAATTAATTTTAGGCATAGCTCTACACACATACCCTAATTTCTCTTTGGAAACATGATAATTTCTTAGTCGTATGTAATACAAAGTGAAATTCTAGGTTGAAAACATTTTTTCTATTTAGATCTCAAGGGAAAGACATTTTATTTTGTTTTTATTTTTTGGCAATCAAGAACAATGAGGTTGGGGTTAGAGCAGTTTATGTTTTTTGTTCATATTTTTGCATTATTTATTTCCTACTATAAAGGTGATTATTCAAAGAGAACATGATGCAATTATATTTTTGTCTCATCATAACAGTAACAGTAGAGATGTTTTAAGTATGAGACACAATAGTTAAAAACCAGGACTGATTAAATTTAGAGTTTTCTAAACTAAATTTTTAACTGAGTTTGCTAAATTTTAATCAACACATTTTCACAAAACCTATTTGTCTATCCTCTTTGTTTCTGACATATTTATGGTCATCTTTTAAACATTCTGAGTCATTTGTTAAGCAGTACTTCCTGAACAGAATTCTTACTGTTAACACTTAAAAATTTTCCCCCTTAACTGGAAAGATCTATTCTTGAAAACTAACTATTTTCAGAACATAAAGTGTCACATTATCACTTAATAAAGCAAATTCTTAATTTTGTTATAAGAAACAAATTGTGAACACAAATAGGCTTGTAACTATATTTCCTTGACAACTAAAAGCATGTAGTACCAGTCCTGGCCTCCACACGGTGCTAGTGTTATGCACTGGAACTTGAGAAGCCAAAACTACCTCGTAATGCAAAATAACCTCTCAGATCGCCCATCAAAAATAACCCCAATAATGAAACAACAGATTCAAAGAAAAAGGCACTGTATCTGAAATCCTTCCTTATGTAAAATCTGGCTCATATACAATAATCATCTGGTTCGTGTACAAAATGATTTGCCAAATCATTTGTGGAAATCACAGTAAAGCTGAATAAAAGGTGACAAAAATAATAATTTTAGATTTCTTGTTCCAATTTTGGGATCTCACCAATGCGTTCAACATCATATTCTTTTTTCCATGTATTGTCTCTTTAATGGATGGTTATTTTGAATGATGTTAAGGAGAGGAAGTCCTTAGGGAGTCATGGAGGATGGGGAGAAGAAGCTTCATAAGCCTTCTGCCAGGTTTTTTCCTTGGTCAATGTGATTCCTTTGAACTATAAAATTCACTTTCAAAGCCAAAATATAATTTATTTTGAATACTCCCATTTTCTGTCATATTCTTCATGACTTTAATGTGTGTTTCCATTTATCTTAATGTAAAACAGGTATATTCATTGAGTTTACGTCGGTTTTATGTGATGTATAAAATTTTACATCTCACTGCCAATTGTATGACAATAGAAAATACTACAAAATATTACAAAATATTTAGCCATTTTGCTCATTTTTTTTTTTTTTTTTTGCCAACTGACTAATGGATAATTGTATTGGTTTTATCTAAATCCTTCCTCTTCTTCTTTCATAATGGAATACAATTGTTTTCCTTACTTTATGCTGACAATTGGACCTTCATCCTCTATCAAGAAAATCTGAACAACTAAAGAAGTTCTCCAAATAATTAACAAGAAACTACTGTTTGGTATCTAAGTATCTTAAGCCCTTGCAGATTGCCTTGCAAATAATACACACTCAATAAATATTTATTGAATAAATCACTCCATACCAACTGGTTTGGTTATGGTATTAACAGGAGCAATTATAATGGAGATTATAGATAACGTGAAAGAGGACTCGAGACTTGAAAAAAAGAACAGAAAAATTAAACATTTATTACATTGAATTATGATTTATGTTCCTCCCTCCCTGTCTTCCTTCTTTCTCCTCTTCTTCTTCCCTCCCTCTCTCATTTATTTTCAAGTATACAACTCAGAAACTGCCTGTCAAAATATTAGATCACTTATTGCCAGGAAGAAAAAAAAATATGGGCAGTCTTAAAGTCTAGAACAAGATTAAAGAAATCAGTGGATAACTGCTTTACTGAAGTATATGGCATTTATTATTGGTTTCATAAGGAGTCAATTTCTTAAGTGGACAGAGAATAAAATGTTATCTTTAGGTACATTAGCGGTAACATTGTTTGAAAATGTTGGAATCTTTTGGACAAAATAATCTAAACATCAGTAACTATGTATAAGTGATTTATTACCCTTAATCCCTTTCTTGGAAACTTCTTTCTTCTTTTGTGACCGTAACCAGATATATGTGTCTTTCTCTGTGTGCATTTATTTACATATTTATATATGTGTATAGATTTCCGGAAATAAGAATGACCATTATTACCTGACAACTTTTCTTAAAACATTTCTTTCCTTAGTTCCTTTAGGATTTTGTTCTTTGATAATTTTGCCTGTTATTTAGTCCTACTGTTATTTGTATTTGCCAAGCCTAAAAGATTAGCCAAAACCCAATAGACTACAAGGGTCAGTATTCAATTAACTAACCAGATCACTAATATGTGTGCAGCTGCTCACTCTGGAAATCACGTAGTGTGTTCTGCCATCTGACACAACCTGGAATATAAGACTTTGTTTGGTGAGTTCAATCACAGACACTGACTGTTGAAGCACTAACTGCTTTGAGAGGTTTTTATTTTAAAACTATGTATAGTTCATTATTCACATTTATTAAAGATAGGTTCCTGCTAGTATAGTGTTTGACAACTATTATAAAGTCTTTCCTAAATCATATCTTCTGGAAAAAAAAATGGAAATGATTGGAACATGGACCCTGGTGTTTGGGTTTAAAATGTCGATTGTGCTGCTTACTGGTGTTTCACATCATGCAAGTTACTAACTAAGCAGTTAACCAACATGCTAAGTTACTAACATCTGTGTCCTACATTCTGTTTTGTGTAAGTGACAATAAAAATGGTACCTATTGCATCGAGTGATTTTCTGAGTTTAATTGGATTTTATATGGATATGTCTTCCATGCTGCTTAGCATATAGAAAACAAAAAAATTAACAAAAATCATTACTTTTATTTATTTTAAAGTGGAATCAGTTTGGAGTATAGTGCTAGATGTTGAGAGTTAACAGTAACATAACCAATTCACCACTGGTGCCATCAATAACTTATAAATATGTATAACAAAAGACATAGAAACCCATCAATTATAACATATTATAGAAGTTTCTGTTAGATTTTTTTTAAAGCAGCTGATTGGAGTTCTGCCTCTTTAAGGAATTCTCTTAACCTGTGAGGAAAACCTCCCAGGGACTATAAAGAATTTTCAGAATTAATCATTTTGAATCATTTCATTTTGCCCTAAAAAGGCAGGCAGATTTGATTAGAGGTCATTAAAGCTTGCACATGGCTCAAAATGCTTCTTTTGATTGTTTTAATTATTATTAAAGACCTAAAAGAAAATGAGAACAAACCTAGTATAAATCAGAAACAAAGAATTTTAAAATTTATGAGAGCAATTTTATGAGTCAATTTTGCTTTTTAGAATAGGTGGTTAAAATGGAAAAATAAAAGGCCAACTTTTTGAACTGTCAGCCATCCAAATGATAACATCAGAATGACATTAGCCAAACCTCTTTCAGGCAGGTAAATGACTGGATTGTATATAGGGTACTAATTGAGGAATGCCATTCTCTGGGACTATCCTTAGCAGCATACAAATCAGGAGTAATGTAGTTATCTGTCCTTATCTGCCTGAATCACTGAATGTGGAAAACAGTCAATACAGACTCTAGATCCTTTACAAATTCTGTAATATAAGGCATCTGAATAGAATGACTAATAAAAGCATCAGAGTCCTGACCTGTAAATGGCAGCAGCAATGGTGGCAGTAGCAGCAACAGCAGGTCTTATTAGTGGGACGTTTGGGGTGCTCCAGCCTGGAGATCATTGAGATGGCAGGGCCAGAAGGAATAGAAGAGGGATTAGTGAAGCTGAAATGCTATAACTACCACAGAGAAGTTATGTTATCTAAGTATCTCAAGCCCTTAATAGATTTATAAAATTTAGGTATTTGTGTCTTTAGCTATAAAAAGGATTATCATCATTGCTATTTTTATACTTTGGTTTTTTAATGTTTTTAATCATAATGTTCTTCAGATGTAGTACTATGTTATGTTATCCACCTATAAATAATGTATATGTCATCATTTTTGTGTAAATGTTCAACTGGAAAGGCTAAAGGCACATTCCACCCCATTCTACAAGTAGCACAGGGAATCGCTTTACCCCTTACTTGGCCCTCAAGTATCCACATCTCTCCCTGTCTGTATTAATAACTTCTGCTGAAGTGAGTTTAGAAAGGAATACACCATCAGTAACTGGTTAATGCTGTAAGTTTGTCCAAAAGCATGTTCCCTAAAGCACAGTAGGTACAGTGTGTTCATTTAGTCAGGAGAGGCTCTGCTCTGCTGCGGTAACAAATAAACTAAGTAGCTTAACATAACAGGTTTCCTATGCTCATACAGTCTCTTGTGGGTTTGAGTAACTTTCCAGGGTAGGTGTCTCCAGTAGTGATTCAGTAATCTAAGATGATTCAATTTCATTGTGCCATCATTTCAATATAAGTCCTCTTCTTTTGCTGCAGAAAAGATTTCAGAAAGACCAAATAATTTCTTAGGAATATTTCACTGCTTCAGCCCAGATGTGATACACATCACTTCTGCTCACATTTCTTTGGCTAGAATTAGTCAAGTGAATTCACATGATTGCCAAGGAGCTGGAAAGTATAGTCTCCCATATGCCCAGGAATGAATATTGATGATACGATATTGAAGGAATATTGATGAGTACTGTCTCCCACAGTATGCAAGATAATTTTAGGTGATGCAGAAATAAACTTTTACAATTGTTTGGTTTTTGCATGTATTTGAAAAATACAAGTAGGGCATCAAGCCTATGAGGTAATGGTTTCATTTTATATAAATTTTTTTTTTTTTTTTTTGAGGCAGAGTCTCACTTCGTCACCAGGCACCAGGCTGGAGTGCAGTGGCATGACCTCGGCTCACTGCAACCTCTGCCGCCCGGGTTCAAGCAATTCTCCTGCCTCAGCCTCCCAAGCAGCTGGGACTACAGGCATGCACCACCACGCCCAGCTAAGTTTTTTGTATTTTTAGTAGAGACGGGGTTTCACCATGTTGACCAGGATGGTCTCGATCTCTTGACCTCGTGATCCACCCGCCTTGGCCTCCCAAAGTGCTGAGATTACAGGCGTGAGCCACCGCGCCCGGCCTTATATAAATTTAATTGCAGACACTAGTCATTATGTTAAAATTGGTGAATGTGGCAAATAGATGTCTAATGTTTTTGGTAACACTGGCCTAAAGGAACATCTGTCAAACACAAATTTTAGCATGTAAAATTTCAGGCAAACTGGGAACATGAGGTAGGGCATAGCAAGCTGTTCTGTAACAAGCACCTGACATTGATTCAGCAGCAGATAGTATGGGACTGCCTCCTGGGAAGGCTAGCTCTAGAAGCTAGTTGATTTTCTGCTGTTGAAATTGGGCAACCAGTGATGGAAACAATCTTGGGGGAGACTGGAACTCCTGATGAGTACCTAATTTTCTTTTTTTCTTTTTTTCCTTCTTCTACCAGACTGAGATTGCTCTTCATACAATAATGTAAGACTAGCAAGAATGAGAGATTTGGGAGTAAAACCCTTCACCTGGCAAGTAATACCTTCATAATTGGCAGTTATCTTCTCACCTGGTTTTCCTTGGTGTCTGATATTGTTTAAACTGCTAGCCTGGATCCTCTCAAATCAAATACAGTAGTATCACCTGTTATTGTTGGTAACACCAAAGCTTTTCAGTCCACCAAAGCTCTTCCCTCACTGTTGGTGGTAAGTCAGCTTTTTAAAAAATTTTCTATTTCCGTGTTTCCCAAGAGTATCTAGAAATAGCTCCCAACGGTTCAGATTTTGATGTTGTCATTTGTCTGTGCTGTTATTGATTTTCATGTAATTGTTAATAGAAACCTCTTTTATTCTCAAAAAATGTCTTGTTTAGATGATGAATTATGTGGCGACCCTGCTTCTGAGGATTCTTCTTGTTTTATTTTATGATATAAGTGACTAATTTTGTCCCAAAGACTCTTTATTCCAGTGCTAATGCCACATGGGGGAAACTGAGGCTATGGATAGTTCTGGATGTTTAGTCTTCTCAGTAGTCATTTTTTGGCATCATCTACATATTTTCTATAGGATAAAGATAAAGGTAGAAGGACATAAAGAGGAGTTAAAAGAAATAAGTAAGGACAGTGACGACTGGCATATAAGCCAAAGCACATTTTGAGGAATCTAAAGAATCTATTATTCTGGCACTTACGTCTAAATTGCTCCAATCTAATCTTAAGGATGACATTTAAAACTGAAGGCAAATCTTGGCATTCATAATATTTATTCTCTTTTTATTTATTTTTTCTTTTATTATTTTTTTGCGCATAACATTTATTATCTTGTCAACATTTTAGAGGTGTGTATTTTGTGTACTAATGAAATCATTGTAATGTCTCACATTATCTCATTCTATAGTAGAGTTAGGACAGGCACCGTGCAATCTTAAGTTGAATTTCAGTTATGTGAGGGTAGCCATGAACTTCAATAGGTACCACACTTACTTTTCCTATAATCCCCCTATTAGATAACACATATAAAAGCTGCTATTTATTTTGTCATTTACTTCAATGCTAGAAGAAAGCAAAAGAGTTTTGAAAGTACAGTATATCACATTTAGAGTAACCTTTAGGTCTGTAGCTCATCAGACTGGTTTTTAAAATATGCAAGCACCCCAGGTTAAAAGTTTCTAAATACTTCATGTTGTTTTACTGTTAAATAATGTTTAGAGTTTGCTATCTTTTGTAGACTTTGGAAATATAATTATTTATAACATCCAGTGACATTTACATTTTGCTAAATATACTTTGCTTGTACAAGAACATATCATGATTAGAAAAATGGGTAGAGAATGCCTGGCTGTACATTTATTTCTATGTAATGCAAAATATCAGGGTGACCTATGTTATCTGTTTGTTATAGCTTCATGATTTTAAACCATAATTCTCAAAAAGTGTTCTTAACTATTAGTATTTAAAATACAGAATAAGAAAAAGTTATCATAGTTGAAATCCTTGTTTACCACTTAATTCTCCACTATCAAATCAAATATCTATTCAAGTTTATCGGTATCTTAAACATAATACCATTCATTTCCATGCCAACAGCTCCAGAGTGTTTGGCTTGGTTTTTGAGATTGATTGAAGGTAGATTGTAAAGTTGAGCTATTGTGTTAAGCTTATTTACACAAACACAGTGTCTTGAAAAATAAACTCTAGAAGTGCATAGCAGTTGAATCTTAAGGTATTTCACATCCTAAGTTTCTAATACCTGCTTTACAGAAATCCCTTGGGTGGTGAATCTCAGCTTTACCAGTTACCTTACCAAGGAGAAAATTACTTCCACATTCTTAAATTTGAAGTAAAATTTAGAAATTGCTTAGGAAAAAGGATTTGCTTTTAATTTCATTTGACGAATTTGCTTAAGTAAATAATTTGTGAGACAGTCATGGGTGAACTTTTTTTTTTCAGGCTCTTGAAATACACTTTTCTTAAAAGAGTTTAAAAATAACATTCCTAAGATATAAACAATACAAAAAAGACTTAATTGTTAAAAAAAAAAAAACCTATATAACAACAGTGAAAAACTGAATTTGGATCCTGGATGGTTACAAATAGATTATTTTAAAAAGAAGTTGCATTTATCTTGGTGAGAATTTAAAAGCGCTTTCTGACACCACATCCTTGTCTGTCACCTAGTCTTAAATAATCAGCCTGTTATGTATCATCACCTCTCCCAATCTTCCCATTCTCCCCATCAAAACGTGGACTTCTCTCCTGTCGCTGAGTAACGTGGGGCTGGTTATGACTGCGAGGGAGGATGGGCGCGGGGCACGTGGACCAGAAATACTTCCTATAAACGGCAAGTACGGTGCTCAACCCTGCCTGAACTTTCCTGTAAACAGCCACTGACAGACTGCATCCCTGCTGGGTGGATCCTGCGACTCCTAGAGGGAATGGCACTTCTTGTTTTTAATTAGCAAGGTGAAAGGTGAATTAAAACTAGCAATTTGGCAAGTCAGTGCAAGAGGCTGACTTCTGAGAGGCTTCCAGGAGCCCGAAGAGAGGAGCTCCACGGGAGGAGGAGTGCGTGAGCTCGGGCTTTTTTTTTTTTTTTTTTTTTTTTTTTTTCTGAATGAACAGCTTTGCCTAAGTGACTGAAAAACAGCTTCTTCCTGAATCTACCGGCTTAGCTGCTGAAGAGAGCTCTAGACAGGACATGGCTCTGAAGACTCACTCTTTGGAATGTCCTCTTGCTCCCGGCTTATAAACAACTGTCCTGAGGAAAGAAAGGTTTTACATAGCCAAATACAGCCTGACAAATGGCACTTCGGAACTGTGCTTTTTGATGACAACGCATTCGATTTCTGACAAAGCCTCTCGCACGCTGCCCCTGGAGGGAAGTCCTAAGTAAAACTCAGACCCTCCTTAAAGTGAGGAGCAAGGGCTTGAACGGTGAACACGGCAGCATGGCATCCGCAGGGCACATTATCACCTTGCTCCTGTGGGGTTACTTACTGGAGCTTTGGACAGGAGGTCACACAGCTGATACTACCCACCCCCGGTTACGCCTGTCACATAAAGGTAGGTTACATTTCCAGATCCTTTTGTTTAAAAAAAAAAAAAAAGAAAAGAAAACAAAAGTAGCTTAACATAGGCTAATGGTCTTCAAAGACCTTTAAATGCACCTGAAGAAATGTTTTGCAAAACTGACCTTAAATTCTAAGTATTTCTGATTAATATGTCATACCTCATCTGAAAACAGTGAGAATCCCAAGTCAACTTAGAGATGTTATTTTTGTCTGTAAATACTGGATTTTATTAATGAGGAGTTCACTCACTGGCAGCCTGAACACAGGAAAGGAGGAAGCAGGTTGTAAATAGTCTTGGGAGGCTGAGTCCATCAAGTTAACAGTAGGTATTTAAATATCACTCTATGCATATGAGAAACAAGGATGCTGGGGAAGGGCTGTAGAAATAGGGGTGCAGTTTGTTCTTTTTGTTTTTGTTTTGTTTTGTTTCCATCATGGAGGTAAGAAGAGGAGAAAAGGAAATTCCTGAGGAGAAAAATGATGCCCTACCCATGGTAACTAAATCATCATCATGTCATTAAAGTGATTAACAACTAGTATAAATTAGCTTTCCAGCTGAATTGATTATTAGAATTTTTTTCATGTGTGGCAAAGCAAAATAGTTTACTGACAATGCTTGTAAAATGGCTAATATTAGTTGAAGTATTAGTATTCACTAGCATTTTTAATGTAAATTTATATCGCCTTAATGAAGATCTAACAGAGAATGTTTAAATATTTCATTCTACAGTATGTCTTGTAAAGCAACATCATACTCATGAATAAATGATTAAAAGATAGAATTTACATCAGGACCAATACAAGTCGGTCAGGAATAGGTTTGGCAATTCCTCCTGCATACAAACAGTAAACAAAACCAGGCTCAGAGAAAGTGACTTTGCTGACTGAAAATACATTCAATAAATTGTCAGCAAAGATAAATTGCATACAATAAATTGTCAGCAAAGAAGTATTTATTACTACCAGCCATTGAGACATTGAGACGGATAGCAGATGTGATACTCAGGATTACATAAGAATCATTTTTCAATTGTGTAAGCTTTTAAATTGTCCCCCACTATAGAAAGAACAGAAGCTTGTATTTTCTAAGTACAGGTAGAACATTTATCAGGAGAAACAGAAAGGCAGTCCTCAGTTTATGTGACATGTTTGGCCTTTTTGTCTTTTCATTGGACAATCTTCAGTAAATGCTGCCTATAGAAATTTTTCATTTTTGGAATAGTTAAAACTATGGATATGTTCTTAGTTTAAATAGATTTCCTATAATGCTATACAGTAGATAATATAAATTTAAGAAATACATTGATAATAAATTAGTCAAGTGTTTAAAATATAGTTCCCAGAATTAACACTAATCTTTTAACTTGGGAAGATGTATCATGGTATGTATCAAAATGCCTATTTCTAAGAAGTTTATCGTCAAAGAGTCAAGATGTACAAATTTGATGTGACGGAATATGGACTAATAAGATGCAAAAAAAATATAAATTGACTGTTTTTCTTATGTAGACAAGTGGATAGGCTGCCAGTTTTGCAAGCTACAATTCTGTTATATCTAGTATTAACTTTTATACCTTATTATTGGGGTCCTTGTGTTTTCATGGTTCAATATCAGTGTATTTTCCAATAGGTCACATTTTAATATTTCACAAGAGAGTTAATAATTTGATCAGAGAATGCCAAAATTCTCCAATACAGGTAAATGTTATGCATAATACTGCTATCGAGTTCATCTTTATTATGTCACTTTTAATCAAAGAAATAATTGTAATTGATTTTATGAGTGGTGTCATATGCTGTGAGAGTAAAATTGCTAGTATCTATATGTACACTAGCCTGAAAACTCCCACAGGATTTCCCTTTGGCTTTTCTTAACCTTTGAATTTAATGGAACCAGCTGAAAATGTACAATATTATGTTTTTATACAAAGGCAGTATAGAGAGAGTTACCTGAAAATAGAATGTTCCTGCTTGTGCAATTTAGTTAGTAAAGACAGCTAAGAGATCACACTGGAGATGCTACCTGAAGCAACAAATGCCTACTGCACCTCAGGTGCCTCAGTGAAAAGAAGAGCATACATACTGTCAGAGCAGGGATATTCAGTCCCACCAACACAATATGAACAACCCATTTATCTCTCTACACTCTGGAATTCAGTGAACATTTTAGAGGTCTTCAAAAACCAGGAATAAGATATTACAGATTAATCTTCTGCTGTCTTCAATTATGTCAGTAATGGCAAATGTTCAGTAATGAGTGAATTAAGATAATCAATATCATAAATGAGTGTATAATCTTTCCATATAAGAGGCACTAGGTATATGTAATACAGCTTCTGCACTGCTGCCTGACCCCAGCAGGGAAATCCAGGAGGCTCCCTGAAAGTAGCCTATTAGGATAATTCAGAAATTCTTTTCATAGTAACGATCTCAGCTGTATGGGAGAAAGGTAGGCATTTTTTTCATAGTCTTCACCTTTAAGATGTAATTTGAAAATACAAGCCTATTGTTTCTTCCCAAGGAGAAGGAGAAAGTTTATCATATACAAAGCCTGGGTTAAATTATATAAAATAGGTTCAGGAAAAAAAAAACGTCCAGGGAGTTGTCCTTTTCTTCTCCCCTCCATTCTCCATTACTATTTCGGAAATTGACATGTTCTTAACTAGAGCCGGAAAGGAAGAGATCATTAGGATTAAAGAAGAGAAAAGGCAGAGAGAGAGAGACAAGGTAGAAGGGTAGTATGAGGTGTGGAATATTTTTTAGTTTATTTCCTACTGCCTTGTACCCCAATGGGATGATACTGAATTCTCCTCTCTTCTAACTGAACATCTGACTCCACACTAATATTAAGAAAATACTGGCTTAGGGCAAGCCTAGTGAATAAAATGATGAGATAATTATTCCTGTTGAAGCAATACATCTATCTTTTAATGCATTTTTTAAATTACGTTAATAAGTAAAAAATGTAGCAAAGGTTAAAATGGTAAGATGCTGTCTTGCTTTGTAAAGATTTTCAGTCAAGATTTGAGTTGGTTTGGCTATATCGCACAAATATTTCAAAGTTCATGAATAGTTATGCATTTTAGCTAACTTTATCCCAGCTCAACAGGGTAATATTGGTGAGATTAATGCAAAATTTTAATATTCTTCCTCAAGGGTTTTCTTGAAAAATACTATGGTTCTCAGGACAAAAGCCAAGGCAAGAGAGAATGAAGGGAGAAGAGTCTTGGTGGATTCATCTACTTCCCTCTGTTGATATCTGTTCTCTCCTTATCTTTCACCATGCTGCACTAATGAGGTTACAGGGAAGGCAAAAATAAGCTTCTTGATAATGGAGCTCAGAGAAGAAAAAACAAATAAGCAAAGACCTATGTTGAAAAAGAAATACCAATGTACATGGAAAGCCCCTAGAAATTCAATCATGGGAGCTTGGCAGACAGGGTAGGTGTTTGAAGTCTCAATAAGGAAGGATACAATTGCAGAAATCAAGGAGAATGGCTGCTTAAGCAGAAAATGTTCTCCTAGAATGGCTAGTAAAGAGACAGTTAAATAAAGGCAGAGATATGGCAGAAGATCATTCCTAAAATATGTTAACATTATAAATGTAAATTTAAACATGGAATATATACTTACACAGATAGAAGTTGAGATAGAGAGTGTTAATTAGTGTATCTGTATTGGGTATTATAACCACTTAAATTCAGATTTATCATAGTTCAGAGAGCTCAGGATTTGAAATCAGAGGCCTCTATTCCAGTTCTAGTACTCCCACTTATAGTAATGGTAATTAATTGTCTACATCTCAGTTTCCTCTACTTGAAAATAGGGGTAGTAATTGTATTTTGCCTGTATATTTTACTGGGTTTTTGAGATAATCAAGTGGAACAACAGCATCTGTGAATGTACTTTATCACCTAAAAACTATATTATTGATGTTTTCTGAAGACTCATACAAAGTGAGAATATTGGAAGGAAACATGTCCTGTAGAGAAAAACCTTGAAAATGGTATGAGTTTAGATTTCAACAAGTGCTAGGATAATGCTAATACAGAAGACAGCATGAAGTTGATCTTAAATAGTATAAAACCATATGATTTATCTGGATAGGTTGCATTTACTCCAAATTTCATCTTCCATACATTTTGATCTCTAGTTATAATAACTCTCAAGATGACTACATTGTGCATTTTCCAAGATTCATGGCCTGTATTTTTTTTTTTTTTTGCTGTAGTATACATATATCAATTTGTCACATATATTCAATCTGCAACACACATTTTAGAACTCATTCCATTGACAAGAAAAAAATTGACAGAATTATAAAAGAACACAATGTTAAATAAATATTTGAATGATCACCCTGGAGGCCATGGTATTTATTTTATACCCAAGGCAAACAAAAAATGAGGCAGTGACTGAGCCAGTTTTTCCTGACCCAGCTCATAGTCGGTTCCTCATCCAATAGCCTGGTATTATCAATAGTGACATTAGTTACACATCTCTGTCAATAAATAAAAACTGGTCATAAGACATGATTCATAAGCAGGGTGATTAAATAAGACCCAGGAGTAAACACTAGTCTATGTGCCCAGAGCTCCGTCAGGGAGAGTCAGTGAGACTTAAGCGGTAGATTTATTGAGAAACAGTTTATATTATAAAAACTATCACTGGATAAGTTGCGAGGAATTACAATGTGTTTTGTTGAGTCTGGTTTATACAAAATATGCTTTCTGTGGAGAGAGGCTTCATAAGAATTGTAGATAGTGCTGTTATTTGTGTTTTTATATTTGCTACAGACAAATATTGTCCATGTATCACATCAGTGCATCTGGATATACAGAAGTCACTGAATGGTTCTGTGTGTGAACCGTTAAATTCTTATCTGGATGTTGCATTTTACAGTGGGAAAACAGTTATCTTTTTTTAGTATAGAAATAGGGTGAGGGGAGGTCAGGATTAAAAAAACAGTAACTAAAATTTGTATATGAACTAGGCCAATTTTGGAGTGGAAAATTTATGTGTACCAAACCATTTTTTCAGCTTTACAAGGAAAGTATTCTATACATAATATATAATCAATGCCTGTTCTTTATTAATAAATGCATTCAACTGTTATGATGTCATAATGAAATATTCTTTCAAAAAATTATGTTGCCATATTGTTATTTTGCTATCCAGGTCAGATTTGTCATCTAGTCAGAGCTGAGAGTATTACATAGAGAGGGTCTCTGTTTCTTTCCGGGATGAGATCACTTGGTGGCCTCAGTTCTATGACCACATAATAAAGCACCAAACCATGAAACTGGTTGTTACTGGTGAAAATTATTTCTAACAAGTTGCTCACTCAGTTTTATTTCATCAAAGATATTTAAAGGAATCACCATTGGGACTTAGTGGGAGTGTGTGCAAAGATGTCTTTCTTTATCTTTGTATGTAAAACTCTTCTGTGGTTTAATAGAGGAATTTAGTCTGCAGGAATCCAGAAATATCACTTTGCATGCATGCCCCTTCATACATAGTCATCCCAGTGTTAAAGTCTTATAATTTCAGTCTCTGAGAGTTAAAAACAAAACTAAACTAAAATTATACCATTTATAACATTTTCCAAAGAGGGCATAATGAAGATTTAGATTATTTCCTTGGTTTTAATGGACAGGGTCACAAGGTGGTTAGTAGTTTTTAGTGTAACATATGACACTCTGTAATACTCTATACATTACACAAAGTTGATGGTTGTTTAGATCATAATTTTTTTCACAGTAAAGTCTTAAATAACATTGGAAGCATAAGAGAAAACATCAGTGTTATTAGTTATTCCTCAGCCTTAAGTGAGCATTATTCTTTGCACTCATGATAGGAATGATAATAACAATACTGGATATTTTATAGGCTGGGTATTCTAGAGTAGAATGAACAGGATATTTCCATATCACATTTAAACCAAGTGTTACAGTCTCTGATTATTAAGAGAACATTTTTGGTCAAAAACAGTGATGATTTCAAGAAAAGACACCTCTGTGGAATTGTTAACTTTCCTTTATATGGGCCTGTGGTGGCCAAGACAACTGACTACTCAAGAAGTTTTCAGCCCTTGTTCTAATGCCTACTTCAGGATATTCCAAACATAGGGCTCCTTTGCCTTGGTAAACTTACCTCCACAACTGGTATGAAAAAATAAAACAAAAATCTATTGCCATGACTGATTTCTGGGGCTCACAAATGTGTTTCACTTCCATCCTTGGTACCTAAGCTCTCAGCCATCACTACTCTCTGCTCAAGGACTTAGCTCGTACCCTTGGCATAGGAAACATAGAAGCTAGCTTAGGCCCAGGTATTAGAAAACACTCTTACATTCTAATTTCAGTGGCCTAAGAACCCTAGACTTTGAATGAGGCATATCTAATTTAAATCTGGCTTCTGACTGCATGGCATGAGCAAGTTACTTAGGTTTTCTGAATATGCATTTTCTCATCTGTAAAGTGATATAACATAATTTGCAAAAATTTGAAAGGATTACATGAGATCATGCAGATTAATGTGCAGAATACTTAACCCTTAGGAAGCTTTTTATAAATTACTCAATAAATCAGATGAGATTCAGAGAGAATTAATCTATGCTGTTCTCTTTTTTATTCGAAAAGCATTATGAGCTAATTGTTAAATTACAACTAAAGATGAAGAGGGATCCTTAATCATCAGATTTTTACTTAAAAGCAAAGATTTTCTTTTATGAAAGTCAGCTCTTATAGAGTAGATAACTAGAAGGAACAAAGAATATGGATGTCTCTCATGTTTGTAAGTTACTGTAGAATTATTTTGTTTACACTTTTAGGAAAGTTGGAATTTTATCTGATGGCACCTTGGAGACAACAGACCAAATCCACAAAATAAACAGTATTAACAAAGGTAATTATAGGCCCAGCTTTGTAAAGCACAATAGAACTATTATTACGAAGGCCAGACCACACTGCCTAAAGTTAAACTAAACAGTGTCCTATACACAGCTATCAGCTCAGCATGTGTTGTTTACTTGGAAAGTGAAAGACAGTCTCCCACTTTGCCTTCCCTTAGATGAACAGGTAAGATATCGGGTGCCATGTACAGTTCCTGACACTTAGTAGGCATTCAACAAGTGCTCATCAAGTGAGTATCTGAATAAAACAAAATAATTTAGAACTGTATTTTTCAAAGGAAAGTGGGATAGGGGTGGGATGAGAAGGAATACTCATGGAACTAAGGAATCCTGGACAACTATTTATGGCCCCTTTAGCATAAAATATGTTAGAGAAAAGGCTGGGGCTTTCTGTCTGTTCACCTTCTTTCTCATCAGTGCTACATTTAGTGAAACAGCTGGGACCTCCAGGCATCCTCCTGACACATCAGTTGAATTATCTCCTCTATAGTCTCTCCTCTACCTTTCCCTCTACTTCCTTCCTCCTTTTTTTCTTGCCCCTCTTTCTCTTTCACTTCTTCCTCTCCTCCTCCTCTTTCTATCTATCTTTTGATGTCTTTGTCATTTCTGGCTTATCACTATACCCCCTCCTCCCTTTCTCTTATTACTTATTTGACTACCCCTTTGTGCGGCTGCACTACCTCGTCTTTTCCTCTTCTCTTACTTCTTTTCCAGATAAATACTTTTGATTTCTTCCTCACCTTAAGCCAAAAGTGGAAAGAAAACATGCTTTTAGTGAAAGATATGTTTTCATCAGATTTCAGTGTCCCTTCAGTATTTGTTTCATTTTTGTTGTTTAACACAATACGTAAAAAACATAACCTTTGAATTTTTTAGAAAAACTTTAAACTTACCAGGTATTGAAAATTGGTTGAAATCCATGAGGTAGGAAATAATGAAATACTAAATAAATAGCTTACTAGCCACCTGGACAATGTGCCCTCTTTCTCCAACCTGTTTTTCTGCTGGGAAGCTGATGCTCACAGGCACCATAGGACTGTGGCAATTGGAGAGTAGAGAAATTAGGGCACTGCACAGGAGAGAGCAGAGCCTGCCAGCCAGGCATTCTGTAGCTAAACTTGAGTCAAATGTCAGCTAAAATATTATTGATGTAAACCTATTTCTATGCACTTTTGGTGTATTTTCTCTGAGTTTTGAGCTTTAATTTAGAGAAACCAGAATAAAAAGGGGGTTTCATTTACAGCATAGAGTGGGGGAAAAGAATCACTAAGAATGTCTCGGGTGATTTTAGGTAGCCAGATCAACTCCAGAACCAGAAAAGAAGAGCAGCAAAGAAAATGAGAATAAAAGAGTGTAAAAATAGAGGTCAGCTGAGGACACTGACACTTTCCCTCCTGACTTGTTCCTTCCCAGGAAATGATGGGAACGGAGAGGGACTTTAAATTTCAAGTTCAAGATACACTATGGAAATAAAGTCAAATAGGAAACATGCTCCCATTGTGTATAGCCGTTGACTCCTCCTGATTGCTTTTCTCCTAACACTGAGTCATAAACTTTATTATGAATCATGTGATGCCTCAGGTCCTTTCCAACTCTAGAAATGTAGGACTCCTTTCTTCTCCTTACCTGGCTTCAAAAGCATTTCTCCAAAACACTTTTGAAACTTGTATTAGGAGATAGTATGTTGTAGTGGAAAGGGTATGGACTTAACAATTTTTAAATCTAAGTATATTTTATTTGATGCTGTCTTATTTTTGCTAAATCATTAAACTGAGGCTTCCTTTCTTCATCATTATAAAGGGACTAATGAACACTGTCTTCCTATCTTGTGTAACTTTGGTAGAAAAAAATTTAAATGTATTACGAAGAAGAATGATATGGTGCTATAAAAGTATCTTATAATGCCTTCTAATTTATGTAATTGTTTTGAAATATACTTAAAGTTCCTTGAGGGCGGGGGAATATTTTTTATAAGATCTTGGGGATGGAATAAATTCACTTCTTCAAGTCATTCTTAAAGGCTACAATTACAACCTGGATTTTGGCATCTATTGAATTAAAACATACATATATTTAGTTGGCTTCCATATTGCAGTTAAAATGACAAAACTATAATGGCTAACTTCATTTTTTATGAGGTTCAGAACTACTGCTAAATAATTCACCTGCAGGAAGGCTTGATTGAATCTCATTGCACAGGAGATAATGTTACTATGATTTTCTTCTGTTCCACTTCCAAGCCAGGGGCAGAAAGGAGATGGAAACTGGAGTTAAACAAATGCTACACAGAGTGTGGTCCACGAACTGCAGCATCAGCATTCCCTGGGAGCTGCTGAATCAGATGCACTTAATCAATAATTGAGGCTCAGCAAACTCTGTTTTAACAAGTCCTCTGGGTCATTTTTTTGTGAAGACTCAACTATGAGAAATGCTGGGCTGTGTGTGTGTAAGGATGCTACAAAGGAGCCTCAAGTTCATATTACCTTTTTCATTTTTTCCCTTTTTAGTGTCATCCCCTAGGTTAAGGGTGTTGTCGAATGTCCAAATGGCAGCCATGGTCTTGATAAATATATTTAGATTCATAGATATCTAACTATATTACCATCATCTATTTATTTTTGTATTAAATATAAAGTGTACCTATTCATTGATGACAATTTAGCATATAATTTAAATATTTTTAAAGATTATTGATGGTGTAAATTCTAGCACATCATGCTGTGATTGAGTTCTGATGAGAAAACATCTAATATGGATCAATTGTGGAAAAGCATTTTATAAAATTCAAAAACTCTTTTATGCCTCAAAGAGCCATTTTCCTAGACAAATGAAATTAGAAGTCGCTTACCACTTCATCCCCTTTGTTATACATCTTGATCATTGCCTGTGTTAATCCATTCTCATGCTGCTGTAAAGAACTGCCTGACAGTATGATAAAATTAAGACATTCCACTGATTCCATTATGAATGACTTCATTGCTCACCAGGCATGATAAAGCTGCATTGTTTATACATATTTAAACACATAATTCATTTCAGAGTGCACAGGACACTATGTTATCATAGAGAAAGCCTTTTTAAAGATTTTCCCTTAAATTCTTTTGGAGTAAAATCAATGGAAATAGCCTTGGGAAATAGTGGAAAGCTATACATAATGAGTAATTAACGAAGTTTATTGCTTTATCCACTTTAATTTTAATCACATTATTAATAACTAAAGTGACCATGTGTATTTGTTAACTGTCATAATCTTTTCAAGGGACAGAATACAACAATTTCCTCCTTGATATCTTGGACACCAGCCCAGAGACCACGGTCCTATGGCCTTGTAAGGAATCCTCTTTCTAAAATATATGTAAATTAGCAGAATATTTTGAATGAAAAAAAAAAAAAAAAGGAACTGCCCAAGACTGGGTAATTTATAAAGTAAAGAGGTTTAATTGGCTCACAGTTCCACAGGGCTAGGAAGCTTCAGGAAACTTACAATCATGACAGAAATGGAAGCAAACACATCCTTCCTCACATGGCAGCAGGAAGGAGAAGTGCAGAGTAAAGGAGGAAAAGCCATCAGATAAAACCATCAGATCTCCTGAGAACTCATGCACTATCAGAATAACAGCATGGGGGAAACTGTTCTCGTGATTAAATTACCTCTACCCGGTCCACCCTTAACACATGGGGATTATTACAATTTGAGGTGAGATTTGGGTGGGGACACAGAGCCAAACCATATCACTGCTTTCAGAGAATTAGAAGAGTCTATAATTTTTAAGTAGAACTTGCTTATTATTTATTTCTTTATTACATAAGTATTTGTTCAGTTTCTTCAATGCCTTAGATACCGAGAATAAACATTCCAGTTTTATAAACATAATGTGGTATACTGGTTGGAATCCTGTGATAGTAAAGTATTATTAGATATAAACTAAGAAAATCTGAATAAAGTATGAATTTTAATTAATAATAATGTATGGTTCATTAACTGTGATAAATGTACCATACAAACGTACAGTGTAAACAAGGGAAGCTAGGTATAGGTATAGGGGAACTCTCTGTATTCACTATAACTGTCTGTAAATCTAAAACTATTTTAAAATAAGAAATTTAACACACACACACACACACACACACACACACATACCCCTTTTAGTCAAACCCTATTCTCAAGAAGCTTAAGATCCAGCTGAAAAGGAGATAAGTTGAATAAAGTAGGGTCCTTTTTTATATCCCAAGGGATGCTATAAAAGCATGAAGGTGGGGCTGAAAAGAGAACCAAAGCTCAGTCTTTAACATGAATAGGAGAGGCTTGGGCAAGATGTTTGAACAAATTAGCCATGTCATACCCTGCCTTGCACCATCCTGCCATAAGCCCACAATCATCCCACTGCTTAGAATACACTGTATTCTCCCAGAAATTAACTTAATTCCACTCCGTTCATGACTCTACCACACATACTAGTATCACACATTCTTTGTTCTTGCTAAATTTAATTTCCCTCATTTCTAAATGAATTTGAGGAATTTTCAGTTTTTTGTGTGAGTAATATATGATCACTGCAGATTCACAGTTAGGGTTTGAAAATACTGAAGGCAGTTATATTGCATTTTATTGCTTGAATTCTTAGCACTCTAATAAACTTTAGGTACTGAATATATTTTGTGTATTGCATCTAACATACAGAACTTAATTGCTGTATTTATTCACAGTAGTATTGCCAATCTTAATTCTTTTATTGGATGCCACATACAAATACGTTCCTAACAGAGATGGCAGAAAATGAAATGATGGGGTTGGGAGAGCATTCAGAAGACAGGCGATATGATGAGAATACTTCTCTTCTGCCCCTTTTGCAAAACATTAGGCACTAGTTTGGCTTCAACTCTTCTATTGCAAAAGTTCTGAGGAGAAATCCAGAACTGCTTTAAAATTATTCAGAAAATATCTGTAAATTATTAAAAGATACAGTTTGAGGCTGTGGCAGATGATAGTATTAATTCATCTGGGGCATTCAAATTATTATTGCCACATTTGACTCATCTTTTCTCCCTACTTGCTTCAATCATGATCTCTCAATGTCCAATGTAACACCTCATTCATTTCTACAGTGACGAACTGTGAAGAAACAGAGAAAAAGAACTAAGGCTTGAATACCCTGACAAAGCAAAAAGCAAAGAAAGTCAGAACTGGGAAAAAGTGATAACTTACCCAACACCTTTGTTTTTCAGAAATGCCCCAAGTGACCAAAAGCAAGATTTTTTTTTTTTTTTTTATCAGTCAGTCCCTATGTGGTTTTATGAATAATTTGGCCATTTGTCTTTGATTTAAAGTACAGCTATTGATAGTAATATAGTGAGAAGGAAAAGCAATGGCTATGTTTTATCATTCTACTTAGTTTATGCAAGGTATTTCGCTTTATTACTCAACCCAGTTTATTTGAGAAATAAATAGGAAAACTTCATTTTACTAGATTTTATTATAGCTATAAGCCAAGCAAAAATGTTTTTCTCATGTATTTAATTTATCAAAATCAACTGATAATCTATTTTGAAATGCTATATCCTAAAGTTTTTTTTTTTTTTTTTTTGGTACTATTCCGTAATTAATCAAATACAGTGTGCTTAACACAAACTGTAAACAGAAATCTCAAATTTAGAAGAAAGCAACATTTGTCACCATACCTTACTATTATAAAGAGTAAATAAAAATGGAAATGGGAAGCACTGGATTATTTTATTTTAGAAACTAAAGACAATCTATAAAAAGAAGTGTATAGAAATTAGGATCACTTCTATAATTCTAAGAAAAGCAAAAACAATGTATGTTTAAAGAAAATGTTGGGAAAAATAATGATAAGGAAAAAATGATTTCTTTTGAAAACAGCTCTATTATTGATGAAACTGACATAACTTATTTTTCTGGATCCCCAGCAAAATAAATAATATATTAAAAGCAAACAAACCAAAGAAAGGAAAAAGCAATTTTAAGCTCGACATTATCACAAAGTGTAAGTGTTAAAACATATTTCTGGTCAGATGAATGGTAACTACAAATACTTTATAATTGGTTAGAATGAATACTAGAATATTGAGCTTACTGTCAGTTTAAGGTCTGGATAAACTTGAGTTAACCATATGGTATATTCTGAGAATAACCATATCCACCCATAATCAAAATGTAAATTAAAAAGAGAAAGAACTTTTTTCAACATCAAATGTTGTAATTTAAGTTTTGGGACACGCAATTATCCAAATCATTATACATTTCCATTAATATGAGAAAGAAAAACATTTTTTTCTTATTTTGTCCAGAAAGAAGACAGTAGATGGAGAAGATAGGACTATAAAATACTAGAATGGATTTAATGAGCCACCGAAAATATTGATTTGATTACTATATTGTTACAGTCATAAGAAATTAATGTGTTTAAACTTCTATAACACATTCATATGGTTTAATTTTCTTGTAATTCCCCAAAGCAAAATTTGCTTATAATAATATTTAAATAACTACAATTAGAAGGAAAATATTAGAGGTGAGTCAACTATACAATTAAAAAACAAAAGAATGAAAATGCATCTTTGTTACTATACTGCTCAGAAGACAAAAGTTATGTACTGGGCACTGCTTTTGACAGATTTTTTTGCCAAATGTTTTTTACTTGCTCCAAAATATGTATGCCCAAACTGAAGTCTGATATATTTTAGGATTGCAGAATAATTTTTCCTATCTGGAGAAAAAAACTGAGTTCTCCATGATTTAAAAATCAGTAAAGTTAAACAAGAATAAAAATGAGAAATAAAACTAAAGAATCATTACTAATGAGATAGTTTACACACTAACAAAGCAGTTATCACTCAGAAACACGTTGCCTTTTACAGTACTGATCTCAAGGGATATAAAATACAATTTAAGGATTTTATTGTATGTGGTTATGTTTAGAATATAATATTATGCTTATTAGACACATATGTTTTTATATTAGTCAAAAAATAGTAATAGTAATATATTGTTTTAAGTTAGAGATGCCATTTGTCCTTTTAGTCAGTTAGTTTATATCTAATGAATATTTAGAAGACTTGGTAGTGCTTCATTTTTGAGTGTCTAGAATGCTGTTGATGTGAGAAAACAAATACAAAATTACCATTGGTTGTTTTGCTATGGATGGAAAAGAAGTCTTGCCAGTGAAGGCGCTACTTCAGGGAGTGCTCTCTTGTGAACCGTTTGTGTAATACTGCAATCTTGTTGCTGACAGCACTGCTGCTTTTCACTTCTGAGACTCCCCAGCCAAGCTCCAATTTTCCACTTACACTGCTAGCCACCAAAATCTCCCTTTGTCTTCACTGACTATTTTTTTTTCCTCTTAGCAAATAGGCCCAGCTGCTACTGCAGCCGGTTGCCCACACTCCCCCATACTGCTCTTGCTGAGGATGGCAGGCAGAGTAGAGAAGAACAGCTGGGATTGGCTTACTTTGGCATCCAAATAATTTTGGGTGGGTCCTTTCCTAACTTTATTATTTCATTTAATTTTATAATCTTTCCTGACGTTGAACTTTCAAAAAACATGTAAATTATGTTTTCCTAAAATGTTTCCCTCATCTGGCTGTGACTCTCTTATACCTGGCTGCTCAAGATAAACAAACTGGTTCATTTTGCACGTTGCTAATTTTTTCCCAATGTTTAGTACTATTTAGAAATCAAATGTGGTAGAAACAAATTTATTGGTGTCATCTTGGACATGTTACTTAACCTTTCTCTGACTAAAGGAGTTGTATAATAAATATCACCTTCTCATTGGTTGTGACAAGGATTAAATGAAACAGCTTTTAAATGTATTTAATGTAGTGCCTGGCACATAGTAATTGCTAAGAAGGTGTCTGATAGAAAGTCAGAGAGAAGACGAGATAAAAAAGGGGGTGGGGGAGAGAGAAAAGGAGTAGTAGAGAGGAGGGAGGAAAAGGAGGAAGGAACAATTGCTAAATGGAAAAGCTAATGCTTGAACTTAGGCAATTAAAATCAACCTTATGGATTTAGCAATTTATGTCTTATTCCAACAACAACAAAATCACTAATCAGAAAAACACTATAGTTTAGGAAAGTTGTATAATTTTACCCAAATTGGATAATTTTATCGAGGGTATAAATTTTAGTGATTACTGCCCACTCTGTGAAGCCATCATGTCCATGTCTTCCAGACAGGTGGTCACAAATTTATCATTTTGAATTTGTGCATTTTCACGGAGTGGGAGATTATTGCCTGATAAGGAATTTTGTTTCATTTTGTAATAGTCTAGTGAAGAGCAAGTACTTACCTACCTAATCCCAAATCATTTTCCACATTTTAGTCTTAGTTTTTTTCCTTTAATGCCAGCAGGAAGGACATCAGTCATGATGGACCTCCAAATATGTAAAGTAGCATACTGTTCATTTTCACACTGCTGATAAAGTCATACCCGAGACTGGGCAACTTAAAAAAGAAGTAATAATGGACTTGCAGTTCCACATGGCTGGGGGAGCATCACTATCATGGCAGAAGGCAAGTAGGAGCAAGTCACATCTTACATGGATGGCAGAAGCCAGAGAGAGAGCTTGTGCCTGGAGACTCCTGTTTTTAAAACCATCAGACCTTGTGAGACTTATTCACTATAACAAGAACAGCATGGGAAAGACTGGCCCCATAATTCAATTAACTCCCACTGGGTCCCTCCCACAATACGTGGGAATTCAAGATGAGATTTGGGTGAGGGGACACAGCCAAACCATATCAGAGAGTTACCATGCTCTTTTTTTATACATATATATTTTAAGTTCTGGGGTACATGCGCAGATCATGCAGGATTGTTACATAGCTATACACATGCCATGGTGATTTGCTGCATCCATTCCCCCCGTCATCTACATGAGGTATTTCTCCTAATGTTATCCCTCCCTAATGTCCCCACCCCCTGCTATCCCTCCCCTAGTCCCTCATCCCAACAGGCCCCAGTGTGGGATGTTTGCCTCCCTGTGTCCATGTGTTCTCATTGTTCAACACCTACTTATGTGGTAGTGTTTGGTTTTCTGTTCTTGTGTCAGTTTGCTGAGAATGATGCTTTCCAGCTTCATCCATGTCCCTGCAAAGGACATGAACACATCCTTTTTTATGGGCTGCATAGTATTCCATGGTATATATGTGCCTCATTTTCTTTATCTAGTCTATCATTGATGGGCATTAGGGTTGGTTCCAAGTCCTTACTATTATAAACAGTGCCACTATGAACATACATGTGCATGTGTCTTTATAGTGGAATGATTTATAATCCTTTGGGTATATACCCAGTAATGGGATTGCTGAGTCAAATGGAATTTCTATTTCTAGATCCTTGAGGAATCACCACCCTGTCTTCCACAAGGATTGAACTAATTTACACTTCCACCAACAGTGTAAGAGTGTTCCTATTTCTCCACATCCTCTCCAGCATCTGTTGTCTCCAGATTTTTTAATGATCGCCATTCTAACTGGCGTGAGATGGTACCTCACTGTAGTTTTGATTTGCATTTCTCTAATGACCAGTGACGATGAGCATTTTTTCATATGTTTGTTGGCCTCATGTGGGTCTTCTTTTGTAAAGTGTCTGTTCATATCCTTTGCCCACTTTTGAATGGGCTCGTTTGTTTTTTTCTTGTAAATTTGTTTAAGTTCTTTGTAGATTCTGGATATTAGCCTTTTGTTAGATGGGTAGGTTGCAAAAGTTTTTTCCTATTCTGTTGGTTGCTGGTTCACTGTAATGACAGTTTCTTATGCTGTGCAGAAGCTCTTTAGTTTAATTAGATCCCATTTGTTAATTTTGGCTTTTGTTGCCATTGCTTTTGGTGTTTTAATCATGAAGTCCTTGCCTATGTCTATGTCCTGAATGGTATTGCCTAGGTTTTCTTCTAGGGTTTTTTATGGTTTTTAGGTCTTGTGTTTAAATCTTTAATCCATCTGGAGTTAATTTTTGTATAAGGTGTAAGGAAAGGATCCTCTTTCAGCTTTCTGCATATGGCTAGCCAGTTTTCCCAACACATCATTTATCAAATACGGAAATATTTCCTCATTGCTTGTTTTTGTCAAGTTTGTCAAAGATCAGATGGTTGTAGGTGTGTGGCATTACTTCTGAGGCCTCTGTTCTGTTCCATTGGTCTATGTCTCTGTTTTGGTACCACTACCATGCTATTTTGATTACTGTAGCCTTGTAGTATAGTTTGAAGTCAGGTTGTGTGATGCCTTCAGCTTTGTGTTTTTTTTTGTTTGTTTGTTTGTTTTTTCCTTAGGGTTGTCTTGGCTATGCGAGCTCTTTTTTTGGTTCCATATGAAGTTTAAGGTGGTTTTTTCCAGTTCTGTGAAGGAGGTCATAGGGATAGCATTGAATCTATAAATTACTTTGGGCATTATGGCCATTTTCATGATATTGATTCTTCCTAACCCTGAGCATGGAATGGTTTTCCATCTGTTTGTGTCCGCTCTTATTTCCTGGAGCAGTGGTTTGTAGTTCTCCTTGAAGAGGTCCTTCACATCCCTTATTGTATTCCTAGGTATTTTATTCTCTTTGTAGCAATTTTGAATGGGAATTCACTCATGATTTGGCTCTCTGTTTGTCTGTTTTTGGTGTATAGGAATGCTTGTGATTTTTGCACATTTATTTCATATCCTGAGACTTTGCTGAAGTTGCTTATCAGCTTAAGGAGATTTTGGGCTGAGACCATGGGGTCTTCTAAATAAACAATCATATTGTCTGCAAATAGGGACAATTTGACTTCCTCTTTTATTCTCTTTTGTCATAGGTGACTATTCCTCAATATCTTGACTGTTCTGTCAGTATTTTAGTCATTCTCTGTTTGTTAATGTCCCTCTTAAAATGGCGCACCACAATTTATACTCCAGAGATGCCTGCATTGTTTACAGAATAGTGGTGCTGGTGCTGTTAAGCAACTTTTTTTTTTTTTTTTGAGATGGAGTTTCGCTCTTGTTGCCCAGGCTGGCATGCAATGCCACGATCTTGGGTCATCGCAACCTCCACCTCCTGGATTCAAGCAGTTCTCCTGCCTCAGCTTCCTGAGTATCTGGGATTACAGGCATGCGCCACCACACCTGGCTAATTTTGTATTTTTAATAAAGACAGGGTTTCTCCATGTTGGTCAAACTGGTCTTGAACTCCTGACCTCAGGTCATCTGCCCACCTCAGTCTCCCAAAGTGCTGGGATAACAGGCATAAGCCACCACACCCGGCCAATCAATGACTTTTATTTATTAAAGACACCCAAGTTGACAACAGCTTATTTGCAAATATGCCCTCTTATTTGATTGCAGTCAGCCCTTCTAAGGGTTTTCTCATAGACTCTGTTGAGCCAACTTTTTCCTTTATTTAATGAGGGTGGTTTGTTTCTTGAAGTTAAGAAAAACCCTCTTCTATTCTCTCCAGTCTAGAATGTGGATCATATGTGTAGTAACAATGTGTGGTGCCCTGAAAAAGACATGTACTTTGGAGTGAGACATACCTATATTCAAAGACTATAGTTCTGCTATTGTGTGTCTTTGCTTAACTTGATTAACAACATTTTCCACATTAATGTCTTCAGGAAACTGACTAGTTAAAATGGTAAAGGTTGCATTCCTTATAGGAATTCTTTTAAAGTATTTTTTTTTTAATTTAAAATACACTTTTCATGTGCTTTATCTAAAATGTCAGTATTTGGAAGGAGTTTAACACACAGTTAAAGCAAATTTTAATTAAAGTATATAAAATATATCCTTTTCTGGCTTTCCTGGATGATGTAGACCAATAAATGTTATTTCTGGTTTTCTTTATAAATATTATAAAATTATTTACATACTTGTAGTAAATGAAAGATCAATTTTAAGGTCTGGATAAACTGGAGCTAAACATAACCTTTTTTAATATGAAGAATCAAAACCATCTTTCTTCATGGCTAAAATAAACAGAAGCCTTTTAAATGTCTTATTTTTTTTTATTTAAAAAGAATCTGGAATGGTCACAACAGAATAGCAGAATTAAAATAGCATCATAGCTGTGATTGCTTAATTTTGTAAATTGAATTTGCTGTCATCTTGTAGATTTGCCATTCTCTCTAGATATGTGTAGAAAGTCCCATGTTTTAAAAAAGAGGGATGTAGTTTTTGAGAATAGTTTTTAATTAATTCCTTGTAAGTCAAATGGTAATCTGCAGAAAATAATTTCATAAAAGACTTTGGTTGTTAAAAATATTCATCATTTCCTCTAAATTTAAAATAAGCCTATATTTTAGCCAAATTTATTTGCAGCCTCTATTTTGTTTTTGTTATAGGATTAACTTCATTCACCAAATGCTCTTTTCCTACTTTACCAGTTTATGAGCTGCTTATACTTTCTTGGAATTTTGAATATACAGGAAGAACTATTTTGTAAAACATCATCAGTATAAGGAATATCACTAATTATTATATACATCTATCCATACTAAAGTTCTTGTAGCAATAGCAAATTGATGATATTTCAAAATATCATAGTATGATAAACAAGGATATCTGATCTCAGAAGATAACATATGGCAGACTCACCGCTCTACCATAAGTCATTTTGAATTTGCGTACCTTCTCAGATATCTTTGGAGAGTTTTTCCATTTGCTATCAGTATAATGTCTTCAGGTGCATTCAAATATATTTGAATATAATATAGAATATCTATAATATACTTATAGATGTTAATTAAAGAGACAGGGCCAACCTTTTGCTATCCTATTTTATTAAATATGACAATCTCATCAATATGAGGAAATGAAGAAATAAAAACCATTTCCCTTACATTATTATAGAGCCTTTCAAAGCCCATTTTTCTTTAAGAAATGAAACAATTTTTATTCCTGGGCAAGATGGCCAAATAGGAACAGCTACCGTCTGCAGCTCCCAGCAAGATCAATGCAGATGGCAGGTGATTTCTGCATTTCCAACTGAGGTGCCAGCCTCATCTCATTGGGACTGGATAGATAGTGGGTGCAGCCCATGGAGGAGGAGCAGAAGCAGGGTGGGTGTCACCTCACCTGGGAAGCACAAGGGGTCAGGGAACTCCCTCCCCTAGCCAAGAGAAGAAATGAAGGACTGGCCAGGAGGAATGGAGCTATCTGGCCCACATACTTCACTTTTCCTGTGGTCTTCACAACCCACAGACCAGGAGATTCTTTCAGGTGGCTACACACCAGGATCTTGGGTTTCAAGCACAAAGCTGGATAGTCATTTGGGCAGACACCGAGCTAGCTGCAGAATTTTTTTCATGACCTAGTGGTGCCTGGAACTCCAGCAAGACAGAACCGTTCATTCCCCTGGAAAGGGGACTGAAGCTGGGGAGCCCAGTAGTCTTGCTCAGCAGATTCCTACCTCATGGAGTCCAATAAACTAAGATCCCACTGGCTTGAAATTCTTGCTGCCAGCACAGCACTCTGAAGTCGATCTGGGACACTTGAGCTTGGTGGGTGAAGGGGAGTCTGCCATTACTGAGGCTTGAGTAGGCAGCTTTCCCCTCACAGTGTAAACAAAGCCACCAGGAAAGTCAAACACCACAGCTCTGCAAAGCCACTATAGCCAGATTGCCTCTCTAGATTCCTTCTTTCTGGGCAGGGTACCTCTGAAAGAAAGGCAACAGCCCTAGTCAGGGGCTTATCAATAAAACTTGCGTCTCCCTGGGACAGAGCACCTGGGGGAAGGGGAAGCTGTGGATACAGCTTCAGCAGGCTTAAACGTTCCTGCCTGCTGGTTCTGAATAGAGCAGCAGACCTCCCAGCACAGCGTTTGAGCTCTGCTAAGGGACAGGCTTTCTCATCAAGTGAGTCCCTAATCCCCATGCCTCCTAATGGGGAGACACCTACTAGCAGGGGCCGACTGACACCTCATACAGCAGAGCTTCATCTGTCAGATGCCCTTCTGGGATGAAGCTTCCAGAGGAAGGAGCAGGCAGCAATCTTTGCTGTTCTTCAGCCTACACTGGTGATACCCAGGCAAATAAGGTCTAAAGTGGTCTTCCTCCAGCAAACTCCAGCACACCTGCAGAAGAGGGGCCTGACTGTTAGAAGGAAAAATAACAAACAGGAAGCAATAGCATCAACATCAACAAAAAAGATGATCACTCAAACACCCCATTGGAAGGTCACCAACATCAAATACCAAAGGTAGACAAATCAATGAAGATGAGGAAAAATCAATGCAAAAAGGCCAAAAATTCCAAACACCAGAATGCCTCTTCTCCTCCAAAGGATCACAACTCCTCATCAGCAAGGGAACAAAACTGGACAGAGAATGAGTTTGATGAATTGACGGAAGTAGGCTTCAGAAGGTGGGTAATAACAAACTCCTCTGAGCTAAAGAAGCATGTTCTAACCCAATGCCAGGAAGCTAAGAAACTTGATAAAAGGTTACATGGATTGCTAACTAGAATAACCAGTTTAGAGAAGAACATAAATGACCTGATGATATAACTGATAAACACAGCACCGGAACTTTGTGAAGCATACACAAGTATCAATAGCCAAACTGATCAAGCAGAAAATGAGATATCAGAGACTGAAGATCAACTTAATGAATTAAAGTGTGAAGACAAGATTAGAGAAAAAAAGAATGAAAAGGAACAAACAAAGCCTCTAAGAAATATGGGGCTATGTGAAGAGACAAAACCTACATTTGACTGGTATACCTGAAAGTGATGGGGAGAATGAAGCCAAGTTGGAAAACATACTTCAGGATACTATCCAGGGGAACTTCCCTAACTTAGCAAGACAGGCCATTATTCAAATTCAGGAAATACAGAGAACACCAGAAAAATTCTCCTCAAGAAGAGCAACCCCAAGACACATAATCATCAGATTCATGAAAGTTGAAATGAAGGAAAAAATGTTAAGGGCAGCCAGAGAGAAAGGTTGAATTACCCACAAAGGGAAGCCCATCAGACTAATATAGAATTTCTCTGCAGAAACTTGACAAGCCAGAAGAGAGTGGGCACTAACATTCAATATTGTTAAAGAAAAGAATTTTTAACTGTGAATTTCATATCCAGCCAAACTAAACTTCATAAGTGAAGAGAAATAAAACCCTTAACAGACAAGCAAATGCTGAGGGATTTTGTCACCACCAGGCCTACCTTATAAGAGCTCCTAAAGGAAGCACTAAATATGGAAAGGAAAAACCGGTACTAGCCACTGCAAAAACATACCAAAATGTAAAGACCATCGACACTATGAAGAAACTGCTATTTCAACTAATGGGCAAAATAACCAGCTAGCATCATAATGGCAAGATCAAAATCACACATAACGATATTAACCTTAAATGTAAATACCCCAATTAAAAGACACAGACTGGCAAATTGGATAAATAGTCAAGATAATCAGTGTGCTGTATTCAGGAGACCCATCTCACATACAAAGACACACATAAACTCTAAATAAAGGGATGGAGGAAGATTTGCAAAGCAAATGGAGAGCAAAGAAAAGCAGGGGTCGCAATCCTAGTCTCTGATAAAACAGGCTTTAAACCAACAAAGATCAAAAACGAAAAAGAAGGGCATTACATAATGGTAAAGGGATCAATGCAACAAGAAGGGCTAACTATCCTAAATATATATATATATATGCATCCAATACAGGAACATTCAGATTCATAAAGAAAGTTATTAGAGACTTACAAAGAGACTTAAAATCCCACACAATGATAATGGGAGACTTTAACACCCCACTGACAATATTAGATAGATCAATGAGACAGAAAATTAACCAGGATATTCAGGATTTGAACTCAGCTCTGGACCAAAAGGACCTAATAGACATCTACAGAACTCTCCATTTCAAATCAACAGAATATACATTATTCTCAGAACCACATCATACTTATTCTAAAATTGAACACATAATTGGAAGTAAAACACTCCTCAGCTAATGCAAAGGAATGGAAATCATAACCAACAGTCTCTCAGACTATAATGCAATCAAATTAGAACTCAGGATTAAGAAACTCACTCAAAAACACATGACTACATGGAAACTGAACAATCTGATTCTGAATGACTACAGGGTAAATAATGAAATGAAGGTGGAAATAAATAAGTTCTTTGAAACCAATGAGAGCAAAGACATAACATACCAGAATATCTGGGACACAGCTAAAGCAGTTTTTAGAGGGAAATTTATAGCACTAAGTGCCCACAGGAGAAAGCAGGAAAGATCTAAAATTGACACCCTAAAATCACAATGTAAAGAACTAGAAAAGCAAGAGCAAATAAATTCAAAAGCAAACAGAAGACAAGAAATAATTAAGATCACAGCAGGATTGAAGGAGAGACATGAAAACATTTAAAAAAAAAATCAATGAATCCAGGAGCTGGTTTTTTGAAAAGATTAACAAGATGGATAGACCACTAGCCAGAGTAATAAAGAGGAAAAGAGAGACAATCAAATAGACACAATAAAAAATGATAAAGGGGATATCACCACTGATCCCAAGAAATACAAACTACCATCAGAGAATATTATAAACACCTCTATGCAAATAAACTAGAAAATCTTGAAAAAATGGATAGGTTCCTGGACACATACACTCTAACAAGACTAAACAAGGAAGACATTGAATCCCTGAATAGACCAATAACAAGTTCTGAAATTGAGGCAGTAATTAATAGCCTACCAACCAAAAAAAAAAAAAAAAAAAAAAAGCCCAGGACCAGACAAATTCACAGCCAAATTGTACCAGAGGTACAAAGAGGAGTTGGTATCATTCCCTCTAAAACTATTACAAGCAATAGAAAAAGAGGGACTCCTCCCTAACTTATTTTATGAGGCCAGCATCATCCTGATACCCAAATCTGGCAGAGATACAACAACAAAAAAAAGAAAGTTTTAGGCCAATATCTCTGATGAACATTGATGTGAAAATCCTCAATAAAATACTGGCAAACCAAATCCAGCAGCACATTAAAAAGCTCAGTTACCATGAACAAGTCAGTTTCATCCCTGCGATGCAAGGCTGATTCAACATATGCGAATAAAGAAATCTAATCCATCACATAAACAGAACCAATGAAAAAAACCACATGATTATCTCAATAGATGCAGAAAAGGCCTTTGATAAAATTCAACACCCGTTCATGCTAAAAACACTCAATGAACTAGGTACTGATGGAACGTATCTCAAAATAATAAGAGCTATTTATTACAAACCCACAGCCAATATCATACTGAATGGGCAAAAGCTGGAAGCATTCCATTTGAAAAGCAGCATAAGACAAGGAGGCCCTATCTCACTCCGCCTATTAAATATAGTATTGAAAGTTGTGGCCATCCCAGCACTTTGGGAGGCCGAGGCGGGTGGATCACGAGGTCAAGAGATCGAGACCATCCTGGTCAACGTGGTGAAACCCCGTCTCTACTAAAAATACAAAAATTAGCTGGGCGTGGTGGCACGTGCCTGTAGTCCCAGCTACTCGGGAGGCTGAGGCAGGAGAATTGCTTGAACCCAGGAGGCGGAGGTTGCGGTGA